>WMED01009677.1:0-16175 GCA_019650415.1 Pipa parva | reverse complement strand
ACCTCACTGTATACTATAGGGACAGATCACATGTGCAGTAAATGCACCTCACTGTATACTCATAGGGACAGAGCACATGTGCAGTGAATGAAACTTACTATAAACTGACACAAATATTTTACAGCCGTTGTATATACAAATTGGAACCGAACTAATTTGGCTTGACCAGTTAGTACAGCGCATGTAAACCCTAGGGCTGCCAGAACTGTGGGAACCGCCGTTGCCCACCCGGTGCCACCGGTTAGAGTTCCACTCAGTCTATTTCCACTGCTACCGCAGCACCTGGGTACTCGGCATCCCCCACCCCCTCTACTCTTAAGCGCCTATTTATTGGCCGAGCATCAGCTGATTGACAGCAGGGAACTCCGCCCCCCAGTGCCTGCAGTAACCCGGGTAACAGTGTACAGCAGTTGATAGGAAGAGGTTAGGCGCGAGGAGCTGGTGCCAATGAAGCGCTTCGCCTCACGGGATTCTACGCACGTAAACACAGCGCTGTGAGGCCAATATGTCCCGGGACAGGGTGGTCCAATTGGCTCCTACCTCCCTGGCCCTTGTGCTTTGCAGAGCGGATAACGCCAGGGAGCGAGAGCAGAAGAGCAGCCAGGGAGATGAAGAGAGGGGCATCCGTATCTTCCAGGACTTCCAGGCTGCTAACGTCAAATGTTTCTGGAACAGGAGGTTAGTCCGAGCCGTGTCCGAGGTGGCGTTTCAGGGATGGCTGGAGAATTGGGTGCTACTGGTCCAGGGACCAAATGCTGAGCTGGAGGTGCTGAGAGATGCCTGGATTAGGCGAGCGCTGCGGCCGCCCTGGGGCTTCATCATTAGAGCGCTGGGTAAGTAATAGGACTGGGCATTGGGCAAGTAATAGCACTGGGCATTGGGCAAGTAATAGCACTGGGCATTGGGCAAGTAATAGCACTGGGCATTGGGCAAGTAATAGCACTGGGCATTGGGCAAGTAATAAGACTGGGCATTGGCTATGTCTATCACTTTACTGTCCCCTCATAGAGAAGCCCCCATCACTACAATGGACAGTCCCAATTCTGATTGGACAGTATGTCTGCTACCATGTAGTGTTACACCTTATTCCTGCTAAATATGCCCCCAGAGCATGTGCACCAGGTGCTGGGTGATTATTACTTTTATGCTTCCCATTTTAGCTCTGTCTATATCACTGGTATAGCCAGTGACTTGCTTAAGGCCACAAAGGCAAAATGACACAGAAGCCATCAGAGAAAATGAAATCCAGCCCTTGTATGTATGCAACATATGTGGGTATTTGCTTAGAATGTGTTTAAAATACATAGTGATAGGCAAGCATGAATTGCACTGAGGGTTGCCAACAGTGTGGTACTGCTGTTGGGGGCCCCACCAGTACAGCAAACATTGTAGTGTAAATGTATGTGTGTGTTTATTCATATATATAGCACTGATATATTATGCAGCACTTTACCATTCACTTCAGTCCCTGACCCATGGAACAATCTAGTTTCCCTATTCAGTCACACACACACACATAGACCGAGATGTATGCTTTTGGATTGTGGGAGGAAACCCATGCAAATGGAGGGAGAACTTACAAACTCCATGCAGATGAAGTCCATGGTGGAACTGAACCCAGAATCCAGCGTTTGCAAGGCAGCAAGTTTTAACCACTGAGCCGCTTCCCAATGAAGGTCTTAAAACATATTAGCGGCAGCTTAATGAAGGCCCTGTGATTTCTGATGGCAGCCTTGATTGCATTTAATGAATGATGAACAGCTGTAAACCTAGTCATACCCAAGAAGACCTGGTTGTTCAAGGCCATTGTTGAATGACCAGATCAGTTATAAATTTGGCTGAACACCCTTACAGTAGTCACCTTTACTGATATCTGTACAGTAGCCACTTTTACTGATATCTATAGATCCAGTCATTCAGACAACTGCCTGAATGGTTGGATCACTGGTGAAGTGCTATATATACTGCATGTAACTGCCAATATGTTTTGTCCTGACAAAGAGTTGCTTGATATTAATATAAAAGTTGTTTTGCCCACTACATATAAAACTATTTTCTGCTAACAGCCCTTTGCTAGCCAATCCGGAGTGGCTGACGTCACCAGCTCCGGATTCAAAAAGACCAAGCAGAGCTCCACTATATGGCTCTCTCAGCCAAAAAGATTGCCAACCCCTGCTTTAAAGTCATGACAATGCTGCAAAATACTTCAAATAAAGGGAAAATAGAATAAGGATATGTTATGAATGGCCGCTATTGTTCCTGCATCTATATAGCAGCATTGGGAAAGCAAATATGTATCTCTTTTCCTTTTTAGTTTCCTTATATGTATTAGATTAGCCTGGAATGGTTTACAGATTACTTAGATTGTAAGCTCTATGGGGCAGGGACCTCCCACCTCTTGTGTCTGCTGCAACCTAGCACTTAAAGTGATGGATCCTTGTGATATTTTACTCGTATTGTTTAATGCACTGTTACCATATCTGTTTTGTACTTGTATTGCTAAATTGTACAGCACTGTGTAAATTTGTGGCACTTTATAAATAAAATTATACATACATACACAGGCATGAGCAAAAGTAAAGGTGCTCTACTGTATCTGCCTTTAGGTATGATTTTGCCATTGTTTGCAGTGGACACAAACATATTAACATACTCTGGTATTTACTGTACCTGTTTATTGTTCTAGTACTTTTCAAATGGCTGTTAAGCAAGTAAAAATAGAGGAAATACATTGTTTGAGCAGTTTTTCTCTGTCACAGGTGCTGAACATTGTCTATACTTCATATGCATTTTTAAATAGAGGAATATCACATGTAACTAGCAGCCCCTTGACTGCTGAGCAGAGACTCGTTGTCTCTCCTGTGTGTACATTTGTGTTATTACAAGGCAGCTGCATTTAGATAAGATATTCAGATCAGATCAAATAGTCTGACACAGATGAACAAATGGAAACACAAGTGACAAAGCAAAATGTACACTTGAATTTTTGTTTACAACAGTCTCGATAGACAACAGTGCAGTCTCCCTTGTTTCAAGCTTCATAAAATATAGCATAAACTATTGTTAAAAGTAAATGCACAAGTATTTCACAGACCTCCATCAGGAATGCTATATTCTGTAATGACACTGATAAAATAAATCAATTAGTGAATTTCATATCTTATGTAACATATTAAAAGTGTACTGCTTTACATATTGTTATTAGCAAACATTAAGGTGTATATAGAACATTTAACACCACTTTAATATTGATTGGTAAACATTTATACAGTTTTAGATTATTATTTTAAAATATAGACGCTAAGGGCGAAATTTACTAAGGGCGAAACGATCACCTGAAGTAAATTTCTGACCGCACGTGCGGTATTCCAATTGAATTGCGATCGTGCGGTCAGAAATTTACTTCGGGCAGACTAATTCCGCCCTTAGTAAATTTTGCCCTAAAAGTGTAGTAAAATGACAAAAAGACTATTTCATTAGAGTTAAACATTTGTGTGTTGGTAACTGCCTTTGTGCTAAAGTTTTTGCAATTTGAGCAAATATTTTTTTTCCATATGTGTTTTATACTTTTGGGATGAATGCAGATTGCTGCTGAATTGTGGGTTAGACATATTCCAGGGCCTCTTCAGACCTGTGCTCCAGTATGGTTTGTTGTATTGTTTGAAACACTCCAAAGCAGTGGTTCTCAACCTTTTCTTTGCCGCGACCCCCGGCGCTGACGTCACGGCGCGTCACGTGGTGACATTCGGGCAAAACGTCATCATGTACGCGCGTCATGTGGTGATGTTTTCGGCCGACGTCACCCCGCAGGAACCCTTATAAGAAAGGTCCTGCGGGCGCTTCCGGGTGCCGCAGTGGTTCTCGACCCCTGTGGGATGGTTGTGCGACTCCTGCCAGGGTCGCGACCCACAGGTTGAGAACCGCTGCTCCAAAGGTTTTATATGTATGTATATTTATAATTATAAAGTAACACTATGTTATGCAGCACTGTATAATTAAACAATACAATAATGGGAAACTGCTTGACATAGTGAAGTATGATTGACTATGATTGAAACAAGAGGATGGAGGTCCTTGTCCTGTAGAGCTTACAATCTAAATAAGAGGGAGACTTACATACACAGATAGTGTGATCATTGTTTTATATGGAGCTATACCCAGAAAGATGCAAAAAAAAAACATGCAGCTCAATTTTTCTTTCATACTGTGTTGTGGGCAATGAAACTTTGGTTCAAACATCCATGTATGCAAATTCTTACAGCTAGTTGTGCCCTGTATTTGTTATGATAACATGCAGAAAGTTTACTACGTTTTATGCTAGTTAATTCAGTGGAGTACAACAGGCTGATCTATCTGCTGTGCATTATGAATTTGTTAAATTCATCACTTCATGCATCAACTTCCCAATGTTACCAGTGAATTACAAGGGACGTTGCATATTGCTTAGTAACCTCCTAGTGCTCCCTACTATATCACACTGGGGGGGTTATTGACTAAGGTGAGAATTCGACTGTTGAATTCTCAAACAGCGGATTCCCATAGCAAGACCACGACAATTTTCTCATTATAAAGTTGCAACTGCGACAATATTTCCATAGTAAAGTCGTGACTGCGACAGTATTCCCATTATAAAGGCACTACTGCGACAGTAATAGTCTATTGCAACTGTCTTTAGCTTGCGAATTCACACCTATATGCAACAATTTGGACTTGAGCCAATAACCCCCTCAGTCATTCCAGTACCCTCCATTATAACACACTTCTGCCTTCTGCCTCCTGTAGTTCATTCATCCTAAGCAACTGTCCCCTCATTTATTTTGCTAACACAAAGAAAGAAAGAAAATGTGCACTTAGGGGGGTAATTCAGGAAAGTACAAACTCACCTTGCGATGCTTTGAATCAGCTTGCCAAAACTGATATGCGCTCCCTGCTCTCCTGCATGCGGAGATGAGTGAATGCTTTAAAGGTACTTTGGCGAGGCGACTTGAGTAGTCGCGAGGTGAGCGAAGCATCGCAAGGTGAGTTTGCACTTTCTTGAATTACCCCCTTAATCTTTAAAAATTACATCTGCTTAAATATACTTTAAGAATAACTGTCATGGAATCAAATGAGACCCTTTTTTATTTTTGGGGTAGCTTGGCTTTTCCACCAATACCTGCAGTTTACTTGTATAACTGTTACGTTTAAGTTCATTGTCTCTTGTTTTCCTTTTGCTGATTTTTAGCAATCTTTTATCTATTGGATAAACACATCCCTCCTTACTATTCAATTAAACCTTAGTAATAAATATTCATGATATTCCCCTGAAATGCTGATAAAGTGAGTAACTGCATTTTAAAAATAAATAATAATCCAGATTTTTTTCAAATAGAACAGATTAACTACATATTCTGTATACATGCCTGTGCAACAAATTTAATTTTTTGACTGTTTTTGTCCTTTTTATTTTAGATGGGATTTTGACCCACAGATTTTATTTTAAATTTGAGAAAACAGTATTATAAGATAATTTACAGTTGTTTTTATTTTTATTTTTTTTGTGACTTTTCATGGAGATCTGGAAACCAAAAAATTATAAAGAAACAAGTGCAGGATAATTAAGAAGTGTAAACAAGAGAGGCATAGAGCAAAAAATTAAAAAAGAATAATAAAAGGACCACAAGAAAAGACCAACTGGAAGTAATCTTAGAGTTTTGTAGTCTACATTACCTTTTAAAGAGGTGAACATACCCCTTTAAAATTGTTCTGTGGGATTAAAAGAAGGTACATTTTTCACTTGAGAAAGAGAGAGTGGTCACTTGGATCGTGCAATAAATACACACTAAGTACTTTCCTCCATATCATCATTTATTTTTTATTGGTAGAGTAGCAATCTTATTTTATGGTTTCAGCACCGTCATAATTAAACTAACATTGGGTTTGTAGAAGATATGTACCGTAATTAAACTGGTGTTTCATGGGAAAACTGTATACTGCATACCACTATTGTCTGGCACCACCATCATATGGCCATGTGCAATAAGCCTTTTGCTAATAACTATAATAAATTGGTTTTACAGTGGTGAGGGGAGGTGGCATGAGAGTTGAGAAGGGAACTAAGTAGATGGAGAGGGCAAAAGTTCTAGAAATTGGAAATTCATTGTAATTTTTGTAAAGCTTAGCACATAGATGGGAAAAACTATGGTCTTGAGAAGGAGGAAGCATTATAATAAAAAGGGGCTGAGAGCTAAGTATAAAGGTAAACTGTCATGTTCTGTTTGATGATCAAGGTCTTTGAAGGAAAAATGACTTGCTTTTTACTGCGCCATTTCTTTAGAGCCTAACAGCTAATTAGATATTTGCTCTCCTAAAGTTAACACTTGACCAGTCAATGTTATGGCCCCAAAATATTTTTTATAGCATGCAGATTTCCACATCTGGGAACTGCTTGCCCTGAGTCGCTTGAGTGCACCACTCATTACAACCACTATCTACTTTGTGTGCTGCTGGATTCAGTAATCAATTCATACCTCTTCATGTTCTGATTGGGTGGCAGGAGATTCATATCTTGATCACTGCAGAAGTGCAGTGTTTGAATGTAATTTGTCAGGCATGTATTCTGACTTTCTTGCATATGACAGCTTTGTACCAACAATACAGCTTGCCAATCAGCTCTGCATTTTTATTCTGCCTGTGGAAATGCAGTGTATGTGACCTATGACCTATTCCATTCTGTACAGCACTGGATCTCATCCCTGCAGGTCCTGAGCCAAGTATCTTTTCAAGTCTTCCTATGCTGCTCCAACAGCTGCTGTGAGTGATACTCTGCTAAAATGTTTTAAGTCAAATTGATATTCGGTTCAGCCGAACCAGGTCTGTGCCAGTGTTCCCATGTGAGTCTAAATCAACTGCCACTTGTGTGTGAGTTAGCCAGAGGGTTGCAATATGGGAATCCCTTGCATCAAAGACCATACCCACTTGGGTGGTGGTGGTGTGTGTGTGTGTGGGGGGGTTATTATGCCAATGGGCCCTAGACTTTGTGACTTGGCGTTAACTAGCATTAATCCTACTGTGGTACAGAAGATCCACATATTCTTCTTGGTATGTCCTTGCTCCTCTTGACATGTAGCAGTTGTAAGGAATACTCAACGGCGTCCGTGACGTCACGGGGGCGCGTGCCTGGTGCATCCAGTGGCAGGAACGCGTCTGCCTCTCTGCCTATATAAGGCAGACGCGCTCCAGTCCCGGCGCCCGAATTTAAAATACAAATTTCAAGTATTTGTGGGCTTTGTGAAGCTTTTAGTTTTACATTAAAGTTATTGTCTGTTCTGCTAAAGTTCTGCCAACGCTTTATTGTCCTGCACCAGAGTCCTGTGTCCAGTGTCTTGTTCCTATGTCTGTGTACCTGAGTCCTGTACTTTGTCCGTATTTGTAAACCACCACTGAACAGCTGACTTAGGGGCTGCGACCTGGGTACTCTTGGCAGCTGAGTCCAGTTCCCCCTTGCGGGGGTTAAAGGTAAAGACCGGAGAGTATCTTAGACGCCGCGCCCTAAGACTGCTAGCGTCAAGTTCAGTGTGGTTTCTACCAGCAACCTCCTTCTCCTCATCTTACGGTTCTGAACCATTACAGCAGTGTCACATTATGCCTGAGCTCCTCAAGAGGCTCACACACAGTTTCCTGTTCCTAGCTTAGAATGCCTTAGCTCTTCCAGAGGCGTAACAGTGACCGGGTCCACCATACCTTCTCAATAGGCATACTGCAGTGCCTCTATGACCCCTGACAATTCTTTTTTATTATCCAACAGAGACAGTCTGATTTCATTTAAAACACTAAAGTAACTGAAATTGACTACTCTCTCACTCTAGGAGTGAAACCCAGTGTTGTTTTTTTTCATCTTATGTGAATAACTACTATTTGGCAGTGCCTAAATTACAGCGGTCTTTCAGTGATCACCTGCCTATTGGGGGTTTGTAAATTGAATTGCACTTTTTTTTCTCAAATATTTCTTTATTACGACATTCACATTTAACAAACAATTGTAACTGTGGTTATTTTCATTTTGATAGTCAGAGGTAACTATGTTACATATAAAACATGTTATTTTACATAGATTTCTTTCCCTTGGTTTTAACATTAGGTATGACATTGTGTTTGGATGTTGACTTTGTTGTAGGAACTATATGATTTGTAATCTGTTATACATTGGCAATTTAGGTGTTTTTTGTTACACCCGTGGTTAGTTACTTTGTGATTTAGATAGTGGCTGCCCCGACCACAGGGGACTGGTTTTGACCATTAATTAATAATTAATTGGATTGTGGCCATGTAAAATTTGGGTGCTGTACCAGGCCGTGTATTGGAATTGTGATTCTATTTGGGCTTTTATGTTGTTTGGAAGGTTCTTGATGTACTGATTCCAGGTGTTGAAGAAGGTGCTAGTTGATTTTTCCTTTGAAGTTAGCATATCGAGCCAGTCCATTTTGAACAGGAATTTAATTCTGCTGTGTATTGTTTCTATTGGGGGGGGGGGGGGGGGGGGTTGATGGTTGTATCCGTTGTGATAGTATTGCTTTTTTGGTGGCTGCGGCTATTTTTATAAGAAGTTGTTTTGAAATTTTGTTCTTGTTTTTGGTCCAGTATTCCAAAAATAGCTGAATTGCACTTTTTAACGCCACAAGAAGATTTTGATCCCTACTCTGTTTTGCTAACAAAATCATTATTTTTCAGTGGATGAAACCATCACCTTCTGCTTTATGCCAGTGTGCACTGCTAATTAACAAAGCTGTCTCTTAGCTTAAAATGGCATATGAAGCAAGAAAGCTGCATGACGTGTGGAGAGGATGGATGGAGTCCGATATGGCTGCTCTACCTTGATTCTTTAACATTTCTCTGAATGGTGGTTTTCACTTTTTTTTTATCAGATACACTGTTAAATGATGTACAAATGTATGCTGTTTCAGAATCTTCCTTACCTACCCAGGTATTCTGTGTTGTTTTATTATCAGAATAATAACATTTTCCTTAAACAAATATACAGATCAGGATTTGGTTTGGTACACAACAGTTTTGTTGCCAAATTGACATTTGTACAAGCCCATTTTTCCTAGTGTTGTGTTTCTTAGATGCACAAAGCTGACCAAATGTAGTGCCTTAGCTTATTGCTGTGAGTTTTATCAGGACCAGTGTAAAGCCCAGTGAAATTAATCCCAGTTTATTACTGCCATGATGTAAACAATAGGATTCCTGGGTCTTGACCATGGAGATCTATTGTCATTGAAAGGCTGGTAGAAATGTATAGGGAAAGCAAAGAATTTACTGTGCTAGTCGTAAGTTTGCAGTAAATGTATAGGGAAAGCAAAGAATTTACTTTGCTAGTCGTAAGCTTGCAGTGCATAGTACAATTTTTCACCTAACATTAGGAAGATTTCAGTATTCTGATGGCTGTTGGTTGGTGCTCTTTGATTAAAATATTAGGTATCTGAACATGACTTTGCAATATGATGTTTAATATAATTTTTTATCATCGGTTGATTTATTCTGATATTTGTCAAATACAGTGTACTTCTGTAAAAAAAAATTCTACAAATAATGTAGCGATTGGACAATATTTTCAGATGTTTGAAGATTTCTAAACCTCTTTTAATCTCCTGAAATTTCACAATGTGTTTGGTCAACCAGAAGATTGAGCAAGACCTGTCATTTGGTGCATGTAGCTCATGTAGCTAAAACTGCAACAAAATGCATAGTCTATAGAAGTCCATGGATGACCACATGCAACTGCAGTGCACATTGTTAATGCGCCCCAGAAACCATTTTATCATTTAAAACCACACCACAGACAAAAGTTTTCAGCAGTGTTGCATGTGACTGCATGTGTGAGAACCTCAATAAAATGCTACGTGTTGCCCAAGTCTCAGGGGCACGGAGGCCACAGTAATACCTACATATAAATAAATATTTAAATGTTGATTCTTCAAAGAATAAAATTAAATAGTCCTAAAGATAACCACTAAATAAAACCAAAGGTGTAAAGACTGTGCTGTTTTATTTTATTCAGTTTGTGTGTTTATGCTGTAAACGCATTTCCTTTTTCATGTGATTTAAAGCCTAAAAGTAATTTGTATTTTAAGGCTCGTAAGTACACAGTCATTTTAAGAGGCTCCTTTATAATGGATTAAGTGAAAATCTAACTAGTAACTTGAACCTTTCTGTGCTTTTCACAGTGTTTGTTCTTGTGTACTCAGCTGAAGAGTTGCTGTAAAAGCCCCACTGTTCTATTGTAAGATGTAGTTCTATAAATAAGGAAATTGACTTGCGCATGGCTCCAAGGCTGCACATATGCAGATCATTCAGCAATTTTGAAACTGTACGTGGTTCTCACAGGGATAAATTTTCTCTGTGCATGAATTGAGGGTAGATGCCCCCTCCCCCCATAGCATGACTTTAACTTGGGTTGCCTGCAGAATAACTAGAATTATAAGTAACACTTCTACGTATATGGGTCTTTGGTTTTGTTTGGGAATAGGCATAAAAGTATTGGTGGGTCCTTTAATATTTATACAGCGCTCATGTACAATTTTACAGTGCTCATCAGTTGTACTATTGGTAGATGTTACTGTCTCAGAAATGTACATACAATGAGAAAAAAAATGTATCAACAAATGAAATGGGTTAATCCAGGGGTGTCGAACTCAAATACTCCAAAACAAAAAACTTGGACAAAGTCTCAGGGCAGCCTTTATTTATTGAAAAAATGTGTAAAATTGAGTAAGTTTTTCCTTCACATCAGAATCAGATATAATCATGAACCTTTTTAAACAGGTCTGTCCTTTACATTATTGAACAGATAGATATTCTGCTTCCCGCTTTTCTAGAAAGCTTCTATTTTCCACCTTTTTTTTGACCATTTTTGGGAGGAGTGGCTCAATGTGAATAGTTGCATTAGGTTGCTAATTAATGTCAGTGGAGGAGGGAGCACTTGTGCTTCCTGATTGACACACCAGTGCACCAGCAGACCATTCTGGGATTTGTATTATTATGCACTGTCTATCAGAGGGCCAACTATAGTAGACATTTGATGGGTTATTGACTAAAGTGAAAATTCGACTGTCGAATTCTCAGTCAGCAGATTCCCATAGCAAATCCGTGACTGCAACAATTTTCCCATTGTAAAGTTGCGACTGTGATAGTTTTTAAAGTTGCAATTGCGACAATATTTTTCATTGCAAAGTCGCGACTGCAACAATATTCTCATTATAAAACGTGACAGTAGCAGTTTATTGTGACTGTCTTCAGCTGGCGAATTCACACCTTTACTCAACAATTTAGAGGGTAATTCACCAAACAGCGAACTTACCCTCCGGATCCTTCACATCAGTACGCATACCTGGTTATGCACTCGCTGATGTCCTGCACGCGGATATCAGCGAACGCTTTAAAGGGATTCCAGTTTCGCGAGGTGACTCGAGTCTAGCCTCGCGAGCTTCACCACGTGCAGGACATCAGCGAGCGCATAACCGGGTATGCTTACTGATGCAAAGGATTCGGAGGGTAAGTTCACTGTTTGGTGAATTACCTCCTTAGACTTTAGCCAATAACTCCCTTGGTATTTTCTCACGGGCCAAACAGAATTACGCTAAGGGCCAAATTTGGCTAGAGTTTGACACCCATGGGTTAATCTATTGTTCACCGTTTGTTTCACCTGTCACAGCAGAATCTATGGACTTTCCTATTGCCAAAGCTTAATGACCACTTCCTCGTGTTTGATATTTTTTTTAAGGCGTGAACAGTGTAAAAGCTGCCAAGAATGATTGTTGCAAAGTTTTTTTTCTTTTTTGCTTGCAGAAGTGGCAATGCTAACAAAAAAAGAACAAAAGCAAAATTGTATTATTTTCCCTAATGTATGTGTGCAGTATATTGAAGGCTTTAAGCTTGAATTTTGGAAAGCACAAGAACTATTACAAATATAGCAGACCTAAGGGAATGTCTTGTACAGTGATGGCTAAACTATGACACATGTGTCATAATAATGACAGGTGACGCGCTGAGACGCTTTTGCTGTCATGCGTCATGGCATCATTCATGCCGCGCTCTCTCACTAGGAGAGTTGCTCCTCCTCTGGATTTTTCTTGAAGTGACACACCGAATTCAAAAGGTTAGCCAATCTTGTGAAAGCAGAACTACTTAAAGTTAAAATAAATTCCCATTATTATAAAATCAGAAACCATTGGTCACTGTACAAAATAATGTAAATTGATAAGACACATATTATCTCTCACAGCATCTGATTGGAATTTGGTTTCTGTCTATCCAATCAGGAGCAGGTGCATTAAGCAATCTACAGATACAGAACAGATGATTATAAACGTTAAAGTGGAAGTCTTTCATTAATGTCTTATTATAAACAAATTCTGTTACACTAATGGATAACTTATTGTATGTATATGTTTTATTCATATTTAGGGTGTACGTACAAAGGGTACAAAAACACTAGTCAAAGAAAATTCAGGGAAAATAAATTTTGGCATACATGAAACGGAGAGTGTGTGCCAAATTAAAATCAGATAGCCTTTTAAATTCTTTATTTTTCTATTTATTATACTTCTATTTCATAATTATTTAACCTTATAAACCTAAGGATATTCAAACCCTAACATGTCATTGTAACCCTCTTAAATTGTATTAGATGACTCTTAATGCACTCATTCTTTTAGTTTTATTGTAAACATTTGTGAATTAAGTAATATTTTATCCTTTCTGTGTACAGTTCTGCAAGAAATTTTGGACCTTAATAAATATATAATAAGAATCTGGTATTATTCTCCTGTAACTATCTTATACAAATCTGCATGCCCTAATATTATCTCCTGGTATCGAAAGTAACTACAAACCACATCACATTGGTAGGTGTGTGCAAGCAAGCCATTGTGTATAATGACAGTTTGTAAACCTATAGTCACCTTTCCCACTTCTATTAGCTTACAAGCAACCACATGGTGCAATGCATTTCTTTTGCAGATAAATTTTTTGCTCCTTGAGAAGAATAATACTTTAGGTAACCATTAATACACTATAGTAGAAAATCTCTCTGCAGTTTCCTTCCTTCACCAAATACTAGCCACCAAATGATTTTATCCATCTTTTCATCTACTCACGTAGTGAAAGTTTTTTTTTTCAGCTTTCACCTGAAAGAAAAATCCCATGGGTAAGATAGGTAGCAAAAATGCTTTGGAAACCAACAAATAGTGTTTGTTGGACCCTTTAATATCGATTTACAATAAGTCTTAATGTATTTTTTTTTTTTTTAGTTTTCTCTCTAGACTGCTCTGTGGTTTTACTAGACCTGGTTTCATTTTATTCATACAGTAGTTTGTTCTTTTGTGTTTAACTTTGCAAGAATACAGATTACCTATTGAATTATTTATAAGAAAGGATTATTCATGCCAAAATAACAATATAATACACTGTACACAAAAGGAGTGCATTGACCTTGTAAATTATAAAAATTAAATATTCATGGCATATCCACTTCATATTAATCTGTGATCTAGCAAGGAAGAGCTCCAAGCATGCCCAAAAATGTACATACAATAAGTAAGTACATACAACCAAGTTGCCCACCATGACATATCAGGGGAAAAACCTTATTTTATTGCAAAATGAGTTGACACAACACAAAGTTTGGGACAGCAACTGCCTCCCTTCCCTTTATGAAGTGAGGCAGTTGCCACACTGAAATGTTGTGTCAACTCATTCTGCAATACAATGGGGTTCTTCCCCATATATGTCACAGTGAGCAGTTTGGTTGTGTCTATATTGTATGTACTTGTAAATTAATACCTTATAAACAGATATTGCTGACGATAGCACTATTAGATTATACCTTGAAGCAACAATCATTCTTCTTTTCTGTTAAAAAGTATCATTTTTAAACATGTTAATGCTTTATCTTCCCAAAAATAAGCCTCTGTGTCCTTACAGCTATAACTGTACTCGTCAATTGTGTAAAAAGATCACAGGGGATCTTGGGATTTGTAGTTCATGTAACTTTATTACTACAAATTATTTTCTGTGATATAAAGACAACAGTATAAGTTAAAGAGGCAGTTTAGGCTTGCAAAAGTAGCCTATGTGTCCAAAATAAGCCTTAAAACAGATGTTTTTGCAATTTTAAATTTATTAAAAAACATGTACCTGTAGTCTTATATCCTCAATTAGTTTGATATGATTAGTTCAGCGTCCAGTACAGTCCTTTGTTGGCGATGTAGCCGGCAGTCACAGTTTGGTTAACAATCACACTGCACTTTTCTCTTACAAGGTACAGTAAGCTGACCAATCACATCATATTAGCTTCAAGGTAGTTATTGATGACATCCACTCCTTACAGTGCATGGCAGTAGTGTTCAGACTAAATTGCCAGTACAATAAAGGGCACTATTTTCCTTCGATTCGATGCTCTTGATGTTGTATAAATGATTTTCTGATCATACAGTGGGTAAGGAGCCGAAGTCATCAATATAACTGAATCATAAAAATTATTTAAGATTAAGACCACCTGCAGCTAAACTTTGACACACTATAGACTCCAGAGACCACCCAAAAACACTCGAGATTTTTTCTCTAGTTAGAGCATCCTCTCAGACATGAAAATTTAAATATCTAAATTATTTGTATTTTTCGCTCCATAAGACGCACATAGGATTTTAAAGAGGAAAATGAGAAAAAAAAATTCTGAACCAGATGGTTTGCTAAAATATACCATCTATCCCCTGCCTGCCCTCCTGCCATCCCTCTCCTGCCTGCTCCCCTTCTGACCTTATTCCAGCTTTCCAGCGAGCCAACTCCTGACAGTGCTTCTCCACAATGAGCTAGGTTGAGCGTGATGGCGCTCCTTGGCGCCATTGGCTCTTGTCGGCTCTATTTGCCATGGATTTGGCTACTGTGCTAGTAGCGGCTCAATCCACGGCAAATAGGACAGCTACTAGCTTTTTTTTGGGGGGTGGGGGGAATAAACTACGTGTTATGGAGCAAAAAATATGTTATTATTTCCAGGATGATGAGCCAATCAGGTTTAAATTTAATAGAAATAATGGCAGTTTAAGTGTTGCAGCGTTTTGCTGAGCAAGGACTTCCTCATCTGACTCTTTATGATATCACCAGAGATTAATATAAAGGAAATGAAAAGGCAGAATTGCATTCTGCTGTGAAAAGGAGTGTTACTCCATTTATTAGGTGACCAGCAGTGATTAATAAATCATCTTTCTACTCCATCTTATGCTGTACCCAGAGATCTGTGTGGTCTTTGGAAATGTGTTCAAGCAGTATCCAAAATAACTCTTATTTAGTTTTGTAAGTGATACATCACTCCTAGCAAAATCTTTAAATACCCTAGTTTTTAGGATCTTAAGTGTTTATTTGGTAAATGATTGTGGTGCTTCACAGGATGTGTGTTACATGAAGTAGTGTCAAAATGATACTGACTTTCTCAGCTTATTTTTGTGTAGCATGTTGTTTTTGTAAAGCTGCTGTTAAAAATGTGGGTAACTCCCTTCAATTACTATGTGGTATGTAATCATTGTAATTTTGGTCTACAATTACACTGGATAAAGGAATGCCTCTTAGACCCTCCATGTGTAATTATAAAAATATGCTAACCATAGTGATGACCTCTTTTCGTTCTGTCTTATTTTTAAAGAAGGGATTGACCTTGCACCAACACTCATCTCCAAGGAAAAGGTTTAATGTAAATATAATTATTGAGATGTTAACATTTTATTTCCAAAAGCATTCCTCAGAGGACCTTCATGCCCTAAGATTATTTCAGAATGTCAGAAGCCTCTTGTTTGTTTAAATGTGATGTGTTTTCCTTTAACACACTTTGACTCTTGCAGATGGTTTCAGCATAATAGTTTATTGTGAGCGAAAAAAAAAGTATTTGAAATTGAGATTATAGATTTGTATATTTTACCGCTCTGATTACAAATGACATCCTCCTTAGATCAAATAACCAGAGTCAAGATTATGTTCCAGAGGTCAGATCTTTGCAGTTGTTGCCTGCAAAATTAAATCAAGGGCAGTGGCTATGTTTAAAATTGTGGTGAACGTTGGAGAGCGATCATTTCAAATTACTCTTGGGTACCGTATATGCTGGCGTATAAGACGACTTTTTAACCCCTGAAAATCATCTGAAAAGT
>WMED01009676.1:260-16175 GCA_019650415.1 Pipa parva | reverse complement strand
ATCATGTGAAAATATGATATTTGTGTCATTCTCAAAACTTTTGGCCATGACTGTATCTATCTATCTTGTACAGCCTAATAAGCTTAACAGACCAGGACAGTACTTGAGATAAGAGTCCTGTACAAAGGCAGAACACTGTACTGTTATATAACAGCTTTGTACAATAGGTATAATTCCTTTTTGACAAACACAGCAAAGTGTTGTTTCAAAAAAGATTAAAATTAATAAATATGATTATTTAAAAATAAAAGATTTTGGATGATAAATTGATAATATAACTAAACTGACCACCAGAAAATCTATGTAAATGGTTTTAAGCTACAGTGCAGACTGCAAGAGTATGTTTACACAAAGCAAGTAGCTTATCATTGAGATTCCAGGATATTTGCAAATACAGATATAAAATGCTTTATCATGTAACATGTTGATGTACAACTAATCTGTTGACATAACTTGACATAAAGAAGAAACGGAAAAAGAAAAAATGTATCCAGAATATTCTGCATATAATGCGAGGTGTGCTCCAATTATCTGTCTAAAATTAACAGCTGTAATAGCTTGGGGGACATAACAGAATATAATATGCACTACATAAATGTATAGTAAGCATGTCATAAATCATTTTCTGCTTCACATTACCTCCCTAGATACCAGCTAATATTTTTTGAAGATCTGGGTGAATCTCAATCAGTGGCAGTAATACAGAACTCTCCATTTACAGGGAAAAATTTGTCAAAATGAAAAGTGGTTGAAAATGAGTGAAAACACTCTAGGGCCTTATTCATTAAAATCTGAATAGTGTGTATAAGGTGTGTATTCACATTTATAGCGCACTTCCCCATATTTGTGTATTCAGCAAACTCTGCGATGTGGTGAATACATGATTAATTTGGACGCTTACAATTGTTGCAGACTTATGGAACAACACTTTACGTGAATGTGCAGACGTACTTTGCCTATTCAGCAGGCATTGGAGTCTGTTGATGGAACAAATTGGAAGAGGTGTACTGCTCCGAATTTAGCTGTTTTCCTTGGCCACATCAGATTGTTGAATTGGGGGTTTGATGGCTCGGATGTGGTGTAAGGCCACTATTTTTTCTAAAATGACAATAAGGCCTGTGATTAAATGACAACATGATCTTGGGACAAGGTGTCAAAGAAATAGATTTATATTATATACAGTTAGGGTTATGGTGAGAATGATGTCATTACACTTCACTGGGGGAATTCATATCAATTTGCATTATTTCATTTCCTACTTCAACTGACTATGCCACACTATGAAATTCATTAAAGGCGAAGTGATCGATCGATTGAAATTTCGAAATTCAATCGATCAATCGAAAATTTACTACTTTAATAAATTTTGCCCTATGCATCCAAGAGTCTCCGTCACTGTCCACTTATTTGATACATTTATCCACAGCTTCATAAATTAGGAGAAGTGAATTTTACGACTAGTTTGGTATAGCAACTCAAATTGCAGCACAGTGATTTCGACAGGCAAAATTGGATTTTGATGAATAATCTCTCAAGAGTAAGTAACATTTTTTACATGTAAAAAAAATAAACACAAAAACTTTCCAGCATAAAATATTCTGCAAAAGTAAAATAGCGTAATAGTAAATATACATGCGCGTGCTCCTGACTCTCTTTAGTGCCTAGTACAATGTTATGCAGTGGACAGGTAGTAGGAGTTTTTTGCAATGTAATTTCTGTTAGTAAGTCCAGCAAATTCTCCCAGCCGACTAAAGTTTAAAAGATGTAAAAGCTTTTTGTGCTACTGTGCATGAAGGTGTTGTCACTATTTTTTTTTTTTTTTTGGCTGCAAACAGAAGACTCAGGTGAATGGTGACTAGGGACCATGATGCCAATTCGAGTTGCAGCTAGCCCCTTTGTACCAGTTCCCAGACATCAGAGGACCTGCTAGGCCAGCTTGAACAAAGAAATCAGCAGTATGGCAGAGAGAAGGCTTCATGACTTCGTGCAATAGGAAGAGACTGGGCGCTGTCCCAGCAACATAACACTATGTCATAAAGGCAGTTGATTGTTCTTCTATAATTGGAAGTGGTTTGTTAAAAAAGGAGCTACACTCCACAACAGCTTTCAATGTGTTCAATCTCTTTTTTCTTTTATTTTTTCTACCTGCCCAGGTTTGCCAGTGTTGTTAGCTGTGTGGCTTCCAATGTGATGACAGTTACAAAGCATGCAAATTTAAAGCTATCTGCAGGTGGTGTGGAAAACAGCTGCTCAGATCTATAGTAAGAAAGCAGCCCGATCCCATGAGAGGAAGCTTGTCAGAAGCAGTAGTCAATCTGATCTGGAAGAGGGGATTCTACAGGCATTGTATGTTAGAACTCAGCTGCATCCAGCCATTTTTAGACCTATCAAGCCTGTAAGTAATTCCGTTTAGACCTATCAAGCCTGTAAGTAATTCCGTTAAACAGCTCTCACACAGTACTAGCATTATTAACACAAACCATACTGTAGTAGAGGCAGAGGCTAGGTATAAGTGGGGGGAGGCTGGGGACAAATGATTTTACACAATACACTTTGGGGGTATTGTTTTAGTTGCATTCAGGATGTAAAAAAAAATTTGGAATTTCACAGCCAGTAGTAAAAAGATTTGCAATCTGAGGTTTCACATTCCACTTTGGCATGGGGTAGAGGGTAATATTTTGCATGTTACTGTTAGATTAACCATCTGAGAATTTGGAAAGTAATGAGGCAGTAGTATTTGCTATAGCCAAGAACCTTGTGATGTTCTGAGTATTGTTTCAACTATTACTGGGATAGTTCAATTACCAAATATAAGTCTGGCAACATTTCAGTACCAGAGGACAGGATGCCTAAAATATTTTTACACCCTAAGTTACACCGGAAACTTCCCAGTTACAGTGCACAGTGTCCAGTAGTCCATGAGTTTTGTTGGACAGTACTCAGAAGCCCACATTTGACTGCCTGTCTGGACTGCCCCTGTTTTGCTGAGCTAACGAGGCACCCCACAGCAGTACCTACCCCCTTGTTTGTGTCCCTGCATATCCTAGAAGGAAAACTATTCAGCTGGCAGAGATCAAATCTAGATGCAATTTCTGAAGCAGTATTTCAGCTGGCCATTACTGTAGGTAATAAAGGTGTATCAAATGATGCTAGCAAAGCCATTTCTGTTATTAGAAATTGGAGAAGAATGACAATAGAAAAAAAAACTTTCAGAAAAGAGTCTATAATATCAAGAAAAAAAAAACCTGTATGACAAGAAATGTTACATTGTAGAACAAAGTGCTTTTAGGAAATCTAATGACGACTTAATGATGTCACTTGATATGACAAATTAAATGTGACCTTAGTAAGGTCACCTTACACAAATTATACTCAAATTTCATTAAGATATAGTCTCCCTTATATTCGTCTGTGGTCTTCAGCTGTCTCAGAAATTGGATGCATGAGTTCTAATGATGTTTTTGTTTTATTGTTACTTTCCTTCAAGATTCTATGCTTTTTCTGTCATCATATCATATACACAGCATATGCACCCTCCTCTTATTTGAAGTACGTAGGTGGCCTCAAGGATATTTTTTATTCACTTGGGAAGTAGTAATAAAAGGTGGAAGGATATATATCTCATACCCTTAATTTATTGTTTTTAGCTATTTAGAAAAAAGTTGTGCCTTTCAATGGAATTTTGTAAATTGCCACAGTTTCCCATAAACTCTTACTTCCCTATTGATGCTATTTAATAGGATTTTTAGACTTACAGCTCCTCCTGTTTCATAGGAAATAATAGTTTAGGACAAGTCAGGGGTATATGCCATAGGGCTAAGGGAGGCGGTTGCTACCAGCCCATGGAAGTGAAGGACCCACAACTGCCCTGAAAACAGGTCATTTTCTGCACACTGACTCACTCATTGATTTCCTGGTGATGATTTGTTTCAGGCTGTATGTATACCACTATCAGAATTGGAAAACAGTGAGGTGCAACTATACAGGCCACATAGAACAAGCATATAATGACCGAGGGAACTTTTTTTTAATACTGTTTTTACACATTTGTGGTAATTATTATAAAATGTTAAAAATACCAGAAATAGACCATTTCATTTCCTGGTTTTTCCGAGTCGATGTAGAAAACATGCCTCAGACTAAGAATGGTTACATTGAACAGATGTTTGTGTGAGCAAAGGGTGCAAATAAAGAACTTTAAATATTATTACATAGGAAACATTTCTGGTGTAAATCATTCACTCTTTCTATTGTGAGCATGTCTTTTTCCATTTTCAGATAAAGTTGAAATCAGTTAAGGTTAAAATTGTAGATGCATTAAGCCTGTATCCTTTGCATTGGATATGTTGTAGCTCATTGCTGTCCCTTAATACAACATCTCAGCTTACTGTCAACTCCTTCAATATTATCTCTTGCTAATGTGGGAGCCTCTGGTGTTCTGACACCTTTCCGCCTCCAGCTTGTTGTAGCTAGTTAAAACTGATGGGCAAAGGAGAGTTTTCAATCAATCAGCTGCATCTCTAATTATTTGCAATGGTTTTAAGAGGTTTAAAGCATTTGAAAACATAATTACAAATGATGGTTAGAAAATGCCATGGGTTTTTTTTATTATTAAATGACATATTTAATAGTGAAAATGTAATTATTTAAAACTAGAGACTAAACAACTCTTGAAAGGCCTACTCGACCTGTGTAAAACTTTGTATTTGTTAGTACTTATTATGACGCAATGATAAAAAAGATGTCATATGCAGTTTCTAAAACAAAAAAAGACTAAATAGATATGTTCCTATTATGAAGAAGCATTATTCTGAATTCAGAGTTGAAAGTAGTTACACTTTTTTATGTTATTTGATGTTATTTTTGGATGTTAAGAACCAAATGGAGGCCAGAGTTCTTAAATTATTATTAAAAAAAATGTCAGCACAGACCAGAAAAAAAGATAAATAGTAAACAAACAAATCTATGTTGTAGATGTTAACAAATATGAAGAGTACATATCTGAATTAAGAAATCTGC
Organism: Pipa parva; assembly: GCA_019650415.1. Classification (NCBI taxonomy): domain Eukaryota; kingdom Metazoa; phylum Chordata; class Amphibia; order Anura; family Pipidae; genus Pipa; species Pipa parva. The sequence goes on along the minus strand of WMED01009676.1, from coordinate 11,156 downwards.
AATGGGAGAGGAACTAATTACCATGGAATGCGTTTGTGGCACGTGCTTCTCTCATTTACCATATATACATATTTCCCTAAAACAGCATACCTAAGCAATAAACATCTGACTCCTTTCTTAGTTGAACATATAGCCACTGCGCATCAACAGCATATATTTGTATTCAAATGCCATGCAAACAGTAAAAAATGTTTACTGAACAATATTTATTCAAATGCCATTCAAACATTAGAAAATATTTATTGACCAATATTCTCCCCAAACTCTTCTACCCAATGAGAAACATTGTAAATTCCCGAGTAACATAAACAGCATATCTTCTTATGTTCCCATCAGCTATGACTCAGTGAGCTACACCTGCTACCAAGTGACCATGAGTGTCCTAAGCTAGAAACACATCCATAATGAAAAGATAGCTTAACCTAGGATTTTTAACAACTCACCATTCAAATATACTTACTATGACCACCACCAAAGCAAAAGGGAATGACACTCTACACCATTTTTACAACATAGCTGATGAAGACATTTAAGAAAAATTATTAAGATGTTTCTTGCAAGGCTAAATTAAAAATATTTAAGCCCACTGTTTTAAGGTGCACCCCATCATCCCTAAAGTTAATATTATCATAAACTGTCAAAGGTCATCTTTATTGAATTTATCAAAGCTCTCATTAGGGTTCTTACAATTTCCACCAAATATATTATCAAAATATATCACATTGCTTTGTTATCTACTAACCAAAATAAAACCTAAATCATGCTCATAACCTGAAACCCAACCAGTCAACTAAAATCTAACCATGTGGAATCCCAACTCTTTTCCATCCCAACAAATTTCTGTTTGAACCTCCATCCAGTATACAAAAGAATATCCCACAATCCAATCAACTACTGAACCTCACAAAAAAAAATAACTGCTTAAGGTACACACATAAAGCTTCTAAGAGCCTGACCACCAAGTACCTATTCTCATAATATCAGCCTTAGACATAACCTGTTTATATTTATTTTGCAGATAAACTCGTATGAAATGAGTGTGTACTGAATTACCTCCTAGAAACATCCCAATCTTGCCAGACCCATTCTAAAAATGCTTGAAACTGAAATGTCAAAAGTAAAGTATCATCTTCATATACCATTAATGTGCTGTCCACTGCAGGCCTGATCTCACATGCTAACTGGCAAACAACAGATCCCTCCATGGAAAAACCGACTAAGGGGGTTATTGACTAAAGAGAGAATTCAACTGTTGGATTCTCAAACAGTGGATTCCCATGGTAAATCTATGACTGAGACAATTTTAAAGTTGCAACCGTGACAATATTATCATTATAAAGACACGACTGCGACAGTAGCAGTCAATTGCAACTGTCTTTAGATGGCAAATTCACACCTTTATGCAACAATTCGTACTTTAACCATTAACCCCCTACCTGTGCTAACTTTTGGAAAAACATTTGTTTTAGATTTGGAACAGGTATTAACAACCTACCCCCTTGAATACTGCAGCTCTGAAAAAAGTGAGGAAAAAGTTTATGCAAATAGTTTCCTATTGAATATTAAAAACCAGCATCACCAAGAGTCCCAGACATCTAAACTAACTATAAGAAATAGGATCCCTCCTATTCCTTATTGGAGCCTATCTTTTTATACACTTTAACACTTGAGCAAATAAACCACAGCCAGTTGCCTATTTACTGCTGAATAGGAATAACCCTTATGTACTAAGATGTCCACCCAGGACAGTAGAGACCCCTGTAGGTTAAAACCCATCTCCACTGCTGTCCTTTATACTGAAGTGCCACAAAAGCTGATGCATACACTGCAAGAAGAATGAACAATGAAAAAAGTCTGGTGGTCCTACATAAAGAAAGTCATCAAGGTAATGTAAGACGGAACTTAGACTTGATCCACACTATCCTGTACTTGATCACAATTGAAAAACTCAGTGACCCCTAGCTTAAGTTTCATGCTCCCATCCACCTAACTTGTTAAATAACATGAATGGATGCATGTAACAATAATTCTTTATATTATTATAGCATCATAACATTTATGGGTGTTATTTAATTGTAATTTTTTCTTATTTTTAAGAGCTATTTGTATGATTTTTCAGGCAACAAGCACAAGAAAAGAGATGATATTTCTTGTGTCCTAGGTAAAGGTTTTTCCAGGGGTATATTTAGCAGCATGACAGTAAATCATATGGTAACAGCAGGAAAAAAAAATAAGAATAATATATTATATACATTTTTGCTTTGGGATAAATAATGGGATATATAATGAGATAGAAAAATTGGTTTGAAACTTTAGATCATCTGACATTTACTTTTTGCACAGGCTGTGCAGGCCTTTAAAATTTCTAAATGACTTAAAACAGGGGTCCCCAACTGCCAGTCTGTGGACCAATGCCAGTCAACAGACTACTTGGTACAGGGCCAGTCCACAGACTACTTGGTACAGGGCCACATGGTGGTGAAGCGCACACAGGAAGCATGTTGCCATCATGCAGGCATAGACACACATTGCCCCACCCTCAAATTCCTGGTCCTTCAAACCTTTGCTGTGTGGGGAACTGGTCACTGATCCAGCAAAGTTTGGGGACCACTGACTTAAAACACTGTGCACTGACCATAGAAGGCTACACTACATGATACAATTGTGTTTTTTATTTTGCAATTAAAATAATTCTGAACACAAAACCAAAACTGAAATGAAAACTTTTGTCAAACAATCAGTATTATATTATCACAATGGTTTGGAACAGAGAAAAAAAATCTTACAGGTATAATTTTACATAGAAAATAAAAAACATTATATAAAATTAAATGAATACTAATATGCTATAAAATGAATACTAATAAAACAAAGGCTCTTCCTCTATGTATATAATCTTACTATGTTTCAATATGAAAAGGGACTTATAGTTTTATGCCAACTTAGTCAAAAAATGTACTCCTACAGTATCAATACTAAAAGAAAACTAAAGTCTAAAAAAAGTGTTTTGGATAGAAATGCTCTACTTTATGCAAAGAGATTTCAGAACATCCCAAAACATACAGCAACCCCTTTGAGACAAAGTATCCATGTCTATGAAGTTGTCAGCCCGGTGGCTCCATATGTTTTGGTACTGTAGGCACTGCACATGTTCAGTGTACCCTGTCTCTTACAGGTGTGCCCTGATTAGGGAATATGGCAAAACAACCTGACTAAACTAAGGAAATATCTATTAAATAAATGTAACATTGAAGTCAAATAAATTAAAAATAATTAAATATTGAAGTCCTCTATCAGCATTTAGGTGTTTCAATTTATTTAGAAGCAAACAGATTTAACAACAGGACTGATTTGAAAATGACTAAGATGCATACTACAAAAAGCACTTGATACTGCAGCCCTGCAGTTCACAGCTGAACTAATTTATTTTTAGCTTTGCAGTATGGAGATTTTAGAGATATTCAGTGGCGTAGCTGCAGTAGTTATGGCGATCCAGGTGGTGACTGAGCCTGGTGCTCCAATTGGCTGGGCCTTCACTGTTGCGACCCCTGTAGTGCACCTTGGGGCCCGTCTTCCCAAAGGTCTGCCCCTAGAGATATTGGTGTTAAAGGGATGGAATTGTTCTTTTAGTTGCATGATAATCAATCAAGCTGCATAACACATGCTTAGCAACATTACATTTAGAAGAATGAGACTATGAATAAGGTATGATATATACCTTATTCTTTGCTGCATTTCAGTACAGGCTTGTTCTTTTCATTTTTTATTTTCTTTCTTAAGGTTGAATTTACCCATAAAGTAGAGTTCACCCTCAAACTAAATAAGTGTTACATTTAGCCATATTAAATAGTAAATATTTAACATTAATATATTTCTTGACTAGGCAGGATAAATGCTAATAAGATGTTGAAACTTCTTTACATTTTCTGCACTCTCCCTATAGCTGTTTCACTTAGCATAATTACAAAATGGCAACAGACAATCAATACTTTTATCTGGAGGAATAGGAAATCTTGAATCAACAGAATATTAATGAACAGGGAGGTCTGAAAACCCCAGAACTTATTAGATACTAAAAAGCAGATTTTCTAGATCAGCTTTTTTTCTAGATCAGCTTGGTTTGCCAAACCTAACATAAAACAATGGGTAAATATTGATGCTGGCTTTGTACTTCCACACACATTCCAGAAACATATACATTCCGCAAAATCAACCAAATTACCGTGCCTACTATAACAACTGGCCTACATCTTTGACTACTGAAAGGAGATAACCCACTCTTTTTAAATACCTATCCCCAATTGCTACTCTAGATATGCTAGAAATGGAAATTACTAAAATATGGAAGCAACACAATATCACTTACATATTAATAATATTTTTTATTATATATATATATATATATATATATATATATATATATACAGTATATCTAATTATTTAAATATCTCCAAATATGCCACTGGTTCAACCAAATAAATAAAGATGGATCTCTGCATTTTTGCAATTTAAAACCATCTGGGAAAATAGCTGCTATCAATATAAACAAACCAAAGGACGTATACTGAGAGTCTCGCATCTTCTACATTAGGATACAACTTCCCTCTTTCCTCCACTGATTGAATATTGGGAAACAATATAAATCATTATTTATTTTTCACTTATATACTCAATATTGCTCATTACAGTAAACAACATATCTCCTCCCTAACTCAGATCAAAGCAAAAAATCGCACAAATTAAATTATACAAGATTAAATCAGTTTATGCTTCAAGGCAACCCAGTCAAACAATTTAAGACTGGGAAGTCTGGCACGTAAAGTAGTCTCCAACTGTGTTTGTTCAAAGTTGTGCTTTTGCTGGTGAACACAATTATATTCTGTATAATTAAGAGAGTGGATTTTAGTAAGAATATGCACAGCCAGTACCTAGCTAGTTTGACTGTTTCATGTTTTGCTGTTCATTATTACTGCATAACTCTTACTGTGCCCAATTTAAACACATTGATATGCAAAAAATAACTCACTGGAGACATGTGTATAGTCCTGCAGTGCTTTCTCTCTTAGACAATGGAAGAGGAATAAAAAGAGAGGAGACCTGTAAGTTTTGCACCCAACACACTTTATTTGAGGAAGAAAAATGAAAATCAGAATTAGATGGATAGGTGATGAGATGATCTAGCAGGAGGAAGGAACTTGTAAATATGGACACTATGCTACACATTTATTTAGAAACAAATCTCCATTTCTGGATAACTTCTCTATCATTATGCTGTTATGTTTTCCACCATCACTCTCATTTTTTTTTATTTGTTATTTTTTATTTTAAATTGATTTTGTATGTAATATATAATGTCATTTTTATTTCCATTCTGAATCATGTAAACTTTGAAGCTGAGCTAGCTGGATACTCTGTGGTTAAAAGCTATTTTCTCATCTCCAGTAACCACTGGTGGCCTCAGTCAACCATAACCAGTATGTTCAATTCCTAATGTACCTGCCAAAGATTTTTTTCTGCTGAAAGGCTATAGTACTTCGCTGTTATCCTTATTAGATGTACCCATAAATACATATATTTAATTTTATATCACCCACCTTCTGTCAGCTTGATGTAGCAAAAGAGTTATTTATTCATAATAGTAAGTTCAGCCTTGACTTTTTTCATCTTTCAAAACAAACAACAAAAAAAACATCTTCTCATTCATCTTGAGCATAACTAAAGAAATAAAATGTTTTCCTATTTATGTATATTGTCTGAGATCCTGATAGAAAATTGTTCATTTCATACCTGACTGTTAACTGCAGTTCCCTATCAGGAAGGATCAAAGTAATCAAGGAAACCTCAACTTCTTCATTAGAGCTTTAGAGTCACAAAGAACCCACATTTTTATTTTGCAATCACACCAAAAGAGGAATAAAGACCAACTGAGAACAGTAGATCAATATACACCTTTAACTTATTGGGATGAAAAAACATCCAATTGATTTACCTCCACACAAACTTCTATTTCACTTCACATTAGTTAGATGTGTTTGAGGGTAACTTGACTTTGTAGATGGATACTTTGTTTTTAACTAGGTTTTAATCATCTCTTGTTTTTGTAATTATATTCCCGACCTTTATGTTCTCTTGACTTTTTTTATAAATGTCTTAACATAAATCACATGCCATATGCCAACTGAACAGAAGGGACAGACTTTCTCACAACATCCTTTTAAATTTAAAGTACATCACTCTGTTGCCCCTCACTACATCTCTTTGCTTGAGTAGCCATTTATACCTAATTGTATATTCTATTGCTTATGAAGCAATCATCTTTGTGAGCCACTCACAAACACAATATAATGTACAAGTTGCTGGAGTGTGCATGGAAGTACAGAGGCAGCTTCAATATCTACCCATTGTTTCTTGTTAAATTCAGCAATGAAACTGTGACTTGACCTAGAATATTAGCTTTTCAGTATCTAATAAGTTCTGGGGTTTTCAGACCTTCCATTCTGGTGGATATGTACAGTAATGTTATATTTATTCAAGATTTCCTTTTTCCCCAAATAAAAATATTGATTGATTGTTACCTTTTGTGAAATATAAAGATTTCTTCAAGTACTTAGTAGAAAAAAAACCGTCATGGCAATTAATGAATGAAGAAAAGTTCAAACAACTTTTCTTCAGTAAGTAAATATTTTTATAGTTAAAGGACATTTGTTTTAAAATGGCAAAAAACAAAATGTACTGCCGGGGGGGGGCGGTGCTCAATCTCTGTCTGTTTTGAAATGAGCAGCCTACCCTGTACAGAATGAGCAGAGATGCATTGCTGCATTCTGTTGTTAACACTTGGTAATCCCATTTGAACAGGGAGCATGTTTTGTTTTGTTTTTTACAGTGGATGAAATACTTGACTGTTAACTTTACTGTTTCTGGTCATTTGACTTTGTAACCAGATACATTTTGCTTTGCCAGCTTTACAACATTGTTGAACAATTGTTTGCTTGTCTTTAGATAAAAATTGTCAAAACAAAGATGGAAATGATTCTGCCATAAATGTTATAACAAGCACTCAACTGAAGCAAAGGGTAATATTAGTCTATATTTATCCTGAAACAGTCAAGGGAGTTTAACTACTGTATATTTGGATAAAAGTAAACATGTGCTCCAGACGTTAATTCACCAAGCTTTCCCATAATGATATATTTTCTTTCTCTCTCCATATATTTATTTTATGCCCTATTATCCAATATTGACAACAGTATAAAGTGATTTAGCTCAGATGACTTGAAGCTCAACCATATACATGACTTTCCCAATTTTTAATACATCAAAATCTTAAGTTTTTGTTAGGATATCCTTTTAGGTTGCTGTAACTTACACTTCACAAAATATTTATGAATTCTTCCAGTAACCTTCAGAAAGCACTTTGTACTGCCTACTGTTAAAGTCACATAATGTTGGTTATGACATCTTTATTATAGTGATAACATATTGCTGTGACAGTATCTTGCAAAATAATCAATGTTCTCCGTTTTGGTTTATTAGGTCATCTAGTGTTTTTATCATGCTTTGTTGTGAAGCTTCCTTTGAGAATACACTGCCTAAAACTTTAATGTATCCTCAAGTTATGTGTCCTAAGGTTTGTTACTGCTGCTATAGCTTGGAACAGACAGTGTATTATTTTGTATGCAGGATCGATTCAACAGTACATGTAAAAAATCAAGTCTACTGAGACTCCTGAATAAAAAGCAGGCACGGTTCTAAATTGTTGGATGTCAAGATAGAATTTAAAGATACAATGGTTATAAAATGGTTCTGAATATTTTCATCACTAAAACTATCAACTGTTTGTTTAGCCAGGAACATTTTACAGTACCGGCAAAATGTATTAGATAGTAGAACCATTTTCTGATCGAATTCTTGGTGATTAATACTAAAACTAAGATTATTGTAAAGTTATTAGTAATCTTTACCTTGGTTATCCCTAATTAGGCCTTAACTACTATGCAAAGCATAGGTTTATATTAACAAAACAAAGCAGGCCCTTAACATATCGGAGGAACCTTTTTGGGAACATACCATACAGAATTAGTCTTGTATTTATACTATCTGAAAGCTACCTATTCATAGTACCAAGTACATACAGTGGCCTAGCTGGAATCAGAGGTGGAACTAATGGTGGAACTAGAATCAGAAGGATAGGGCACCCTAAACTTGTCAAATCAATTATCATTATTTTATTAAAATCATTTCCATTATATAGTGATATCCTCTGATCCATTCCTGTGTGATTATTTGCTTATTATGTACTAGTGCAGGTTGCATTTTTTGTTGTAAAATACAATTTCTTGCACACAATGGGGCGCATAAGGGCTCAGAGCCCTGGCACAACTGCTATTACTGCACCTAGTACAGATTTGACTGTATATGTGCTTATGTGCTGCTAAATGAGGGCATATCCCATGCAGAAGCATTAAAGGTATAAGAATTCTCCAGCAAATCTTTGTTTATTGAAACCCCATGCTAGCAGCTGCTTTTGATTTGTTTCCAGACACCCCCCCCCCCCGCTTTCTAATGAATGCAATATATAATGACAGTGACCCTGAACACAGCTGCTTGTCCACAAGTGCACAGGAGGAGAAGATCAAGGGAAGAACACCCATCTTCTTGCATGGAAAATGCCCTAATTTAGCAGTGTTTGAAGAAATTGACATAGATAAGAGCAGAGGGAATCAGAGGAAGAATTGGGGAATATCTACTTCTGTGAACTGATCTGCAAAGACACGAGGGAACTAGGGAAGCACATACTGATTCTGGCTAAACAGTATGTGTTATATATATGTTCAGTTATGAAAGACAGTTAATGTTTTGTTGTTGAATGAGCATTTATAAACTCAATATTTCTGAGGCTGAACGTCCCCTATAATAAAGTATATTTTAAAAATCACTTGTGTCTACACCAATAGGAGACCCCTGTAGGAAATTAATGTCTGGGACTGACATTATGTAGTGTTGTAGCAGATTACAGTAAAGTGTTATGTATTTTCGTTCAGGGAAATTACAGGAATTATTGAACAATCTGAGTATCAAACCCTTAAAAATATTTATCTAATTCAAAATACAAGAATCCAACAAAGTGAAAACTGGAAGGACTCAAGAGGATAACTACTAACTATTGCTAAAAATCATAATTATATCTTCATGGACTACTTTTCATTATAATCACTAAGACTAAGGTTGTTTTTAAAGAGGTGTTAACATAATTTTCTAAAGATGGAGATAAGTAAATAGACATGTAATGACAGATACTTGATATTAATCAGTTAATTTTTTTTCAAAAATAAATACATTTTAAATTTGTTATAATGTAGTTTAGTTACAAGAAAAAAAAAATCTATCCATAATGTGTTAATGCAATATTATTATAAAAAGTATCAGCTTATGTCAGTGAGCTAAAGATTGCATAATGAATGTATATTAATAAATGGCAGTACAATAAGTGATTTAAATTAGTAAATGAAATCCACAAGGACACCAGTTGAATGTCTAGTAGAAAAAAAGAGTGTATTAACAAGGAATAGGAGTTTCAATTGAAAAAGATGTGAGGAGTTTAAAATTAAGAATTAGTAACAGGATCAAAAAGTATCTAAAAATGCAGATGATAATTAGATATAAGCACTTCTATTAACTTAGCTTTTATTGAATATTATTAAAGAGCAATATGTCACAGCCAGGGTATGATACAGTAATACTGGGTTAATCTAAAAATTGTTATTTGATGATTGAACCAAATATAGGTAAAGCCCTTCAATCCTAGGAATATTCATGTATTGGATTATTACTCACCAACATTTGCATATGAACTCTAATTGGTGCAGGGATATGTGCTTTTTCTATAAATGTTTAATTCACTGTAATCATGGTGCATTTCACAAAGGCCAACTATAACTCAAAATATGCACATTGTTTGCTTTTATTTCACTAGTGCTTTAGACAGTGATAGTGGTACCAGAATGGTATTGCCAGTGACACTCTGTTCTTGTTCCATTTTGCTCCAATAATGTTATATACAGTATTAATTTAAAAAGAGGTCATTTTCAATATTCTTAAGCTTTAGCTATTACTTTTACCATGTGAGAATTCATCTAGTGACACTCAAAGGTGCTACTGCTAAAAGAGAACTAACCTTTCAAATATTTCATTTGAAAAAAAACAACTTTAAAAATGCTTTGAAATGAATTTCTCACATTGTCTTGCGTTGTTTTGTTACAATGTTTCCTTGATTATGTTAAAGATTAGAGAACAACAAAAATCTGAAGTTTTTCAACATATTTCACACATCTCTAAATGTAGTTCCAACCCATTGTTACGCAATAGCAATATTTGTATAGGTGCATTCTTTGTCCAGATTCTAATTACAGCTTGTTGTTTATCATTTTCCTGTCTTGGTAATTAATCATCATTCAGATTTGTTGATTTTCATTGTATGCAGACTTGTATTTCATAAAGCTGCTTAAATGTTTACATTTATTGCAAATTATTACAAACTATGAGTCATTTCCATGTTTGCCCTCATGCAAAGAAGGCTGTTGTTGAAATTAAATTCCCAGTATCCAATAACGGATAAAATTTGTAAATTGATGTTTAATATTGTAGCTGAACAACCAGTCACTCATCGTCAGCTATTCAGTTGTCTGTACAGTCAGGGCCGGCGTCAGCACACGGCATAGTCGGACAAGTGCTGGGGCCCACAGAGCCTCAGGGGGCCCCCCCGGCACTTGCCTGCCCCAGCACAGAACACAAATGCAGCATTCTCTGCTGATGCCGGGCTGCTGTCACAATGGCCAGTGAAGCTCCTGCTAGGAGGGCGACCGGAGGTGTGCCCTAAGGCACATGACATTGACTCAT
>WMED01009675.1:0-16176 GCA_019650415.1 Pipa parva | reverse complement strand
ATATCTGTAAAACCATCTCACTGTTCTATGTATATATGTATTTTATTTTTGTAGGAGATGCCAAGCTTCGTTTTGGGAACACTCACACAGTGGTCACGTTGGGTAGTCTTCTCGATGACCAGCAGTGGCATTCTGTATTGATAGATCGATTCAATAAACATGTTAACTTCACTGTGGATAAACATACGCAACATTTCCAGACCAAAGGGGAATCGGACGATTTGGATATAGATTATGAGGTGGGATTATCTTTTTTTGTAGCTCCCTCTCTCTTTATTTCTTTCACACAAACCCAGAGGGAATGCTAACGTGCTCAGTACAGATAAGCAATTTGATTTGAATACATCATTATTCATTTAAATTTCTAAAAATGTCATTCAGTTTCAAAAGAAAAGTCAGGAACCAATGTATTTATTTTAAATGCATTAATGCTAAAAGCATCATCATGGCCAGTTATTTACAGGATTCTGTTAACTCACAGTAACAAACAGAGGTTGGCTTTTATACTTCTAACTCCCCTATACCACGGAATTTTAACTGCTGATTGGTTGTTATGCATTACTTGGCCTTCATAAACAATTGCTCCTGATAATGCCTTCTTAATATATTATATAAAACAGTTTATAAGAGTCCATTAAATTAAAATATGATGTTTTTCAGTGAATATAATAATTCTTCTGATTTCAATATTTTGCAGTTAACAAATACTACTATTGTGAGACCAGTCTTGAACCCCACCCCAACCCTTACTTAGAAAACCTCTTCCTGCCCCATGATGCAATTTGGTAGTGTAATGGGGTGGGGTTCAATGGATCCCATCCAATATTATGTGTCCATCATTTCCTGCACAGGGCGGGAGTATCGGGTCCAAATTTACCTTATTGGGGTTATTGCTTGTACCTGTATTTTTTGTGTATGGTAGTTTTGTCTATTTCTTTACATTGTTGTCAGTGTTGATGCTGGTTTGGCTTTTTAACTCATTTAACTCTGTTATTTTAACGCAAGGAGAATTTATCTGATTATCTGTTTCTCTTGCATTGGATTTGTATTGATACAAAAAGGTTGATAATACTTCCAGTTTGAATTGAGAATCAAATGTTTTTAGCTAAATCCCATCTTACCTTGGTTTTCCAGTGTCAAATTTAATTAGACCAATTTATTCATCCTTTATGTGTAGCTTAAGCCCTCCATACCATTACTTAAGGCATCAGTGGTGAACCAACATCAAGCATGCCAGAGAGGACACTCAGAGCCTTCTCTATGGGCACATGCGCCATCTCCACCGCTGCTCTAACAACTATCCTAGGTCCTTCCAGCAAGCAAGCACTACTTCAGTATAGGCCGTAGACCTAACTGGACAGTTTTCAGGTGTAATCTGCTTCCTACACTAAAGGAGCACTTGCTTGCAGGGAGGATCTAAGTACGACAGCTGTGGCCAGAGCTCTGCCAAGCCTTTGAGTTCAGGTGCTGATGAGTGACATCATCATCAGCACTAGGTGCTGAAAAGATCACTACCACTGAGTTAAGGTGATGACCCTCTTCCAAACCTTTTCTAGTTCTTTTTTATATATGTGCATCAAAACTGTACACGATATATAAGTGTGAGCTAGACAAGGCTTTATCCCTAGGCAGCATTATCCCCCTAAAAATCATTCTTCTTTTTATAACATTCTAAAATTTTAGGAGCTTTTGCTGTGATTGTCTGACATAGAGTGCTGCTATGAAGCTTACTGTCACTGTTATTTTTAGATCCTTTTCCATATCAGAGTTGTCTAAATGTATCCAATTCAATGTTACAATGCCAAACACATAATCTTACACTTATTTATGATTAACCTTATCCATAACTTCTCTACCCAATTTCCCATTGCATCCTAATCCTTGTATAGTGTAGTTGTGTACATCTCATTCAATTACTTCCAAGACTATCTACAATGAAATGTATAAAGATATTAAATAAAGAACTGGGTCTAGAACTGTGGTACTTTAACCCAATCAAGATATGTCCCATTTATAACTTTTTTGGTTTTCCATCAACTCATGTACCATCCTTTTCACACAGTCTTAGCTATTCTACTTATTATTAGATTCACCAGACTTTTATTAGTTACATTGTCAAAAGCTTCAGGAAATCCAAGTAGATTCCATCAACTGCTTTGCCTTTGTTTAATTTCTTACTTGTCTCCATATAAAATGTAATCAGGTTAGTTTTTTTGTTGTTTGTTTTTATATGTTGATGTTGTCTCTCTGTGAGCAATTAAGGGGGTTATTCACTAAGGTGTGAATTTAACTTTCAAATTCGTAAACAGCAGATTCCTATAGTAAATCCGCTACAATTTCCCCATTGTAAAGTTGCGACAATTATTTAAAGTTAATGTTCACCCTCATCAAAAAATGACATTGCTAGACTAAACAACTTTGTCATTTAAATTAATAAAAAAAAACTTACTTATTACATACTGTCCCTCGGTGTATCTTCCTGCCAACCCGACACTCAGCTATCAGCTGCTGTAGTGGGAGGCAGACCTCTGAGGCTGGCTTACTTGATTGACAAGTAAGCCAGCTTCATGACGCGATCATGTACACACGCACCTCTATGCTGGGATGCTCAAAGCATATGCGCTTTGAGGTTCCCCAGCCAGTAACACTGACAACTTCCTCAGTAACTGACTGGGAAGCTGTCAGTGTTACTGGCTGGGGAGACTCAAAGCATGCACTTTGAGTCTCCCCCACCTAGCTGACAACTTCCTCAGTGGGGGATGCACAGTAGGGAATGGAGGGGTGGGGGTGGGAGGGTGCACAATGTGGGGGGATGCACAGTGTGGGGGGATGCACAGTGTGGGGAGATGCACAGTGGAGGGATGCACAGTGTGGGGGATGCACAGTGTGGGATGGTGCACAGTGTAGTAAATGATGCTGTGTAACCTGATAATGCTAGTGCACATGCACATGAGATTTGGAGACAGGGAGGAGAGCCTGTTTGTTAGGGGGCGTTCCTGTAGTGTTTGAGTGGCAAGTCAGGCAGAAAAAGACAGCTTCTATGTTTTCTAATCAGGATGAGATTGAAGTAAGTTTATTTTCAATATGCAAACTTTTTTTGGTTCCTAATTACTTGATTTACATTATAAAGTCACATACTTTCTAAAACTGTAATAATCCTGAGCTAACGGGTGCACTTTAAGATTGCGACAATTTTTCCATAATAAAGTTGTGACTGCAACAATATTTTCATTATAAAGAAGTGACTGTGACTGTGACAGTAGCAGCCTATTGTGACTGTCTTTATCTGGCAAATTCGCACCTATACGCAACAATTCGGACTTTAGTGAATAATAATTCTTTATATCAAACCCTGAATGGTTTCCCGTTATATCCTTTCAAAATCCTTTCATATTACTGATGTAAGATTGACCTGACTATAAATTTCTGTTCAGACGTTTGTTCTATTTTTAAATGAGAACTAAATATTTTTTAGTCAAGGGGGTGTTTCCTTGTTAAAGAAGTTAAGAAGTAGGTAAATAAGCTTAGTTTACCCATTCTTGGTCCAGAGGAAGGCAAAAAATGTATTTAAAGCTTGGGTGAGGTTTGCTTTCTGGCATGTCCCAACTTTGATTTCTGGCATGTTCCCAATAACAATTCTTGTTAGGTTGGAAAACTCCTATTTGGATTATAAATATCCGAGCCTCCCTAAACTGATAAGTGTTTCACATTCCTGTGCTGCCTCCTGCTCACACCAGCATGCTGATTTATTCTCCTTTTGACAATCCTTTTTACCTCCTGTTCCTTTGTGCTTCAGTAAATTGAGCAAGAGCAGCAGAAGAATTCTGATATAAAACTGCTACTGCACTTCCTCAATTTGCTGAAACACACAGGAACAAATTAAATTAAGAGGTTCGCAGTCCTTGTCGAAAGCAGGGATGAAGGCATCATAGGAGAATGAAACACCTACTGGTAATTATTTAACCCCACCCCCTTAAGAAGCACCACTAGTATTAACAAGCCATTAGGATTTAAAGTGCACCTGTCACCTCAAAACTAATACTAATTTAGGTTGTACTTATGAAATAAACATTTTGTAAATTTATATGTATTTTAAAAAATGTACCTTTTAACAGCGTTGCTCTCTCATCTTTCCTATCAGCCTGCCTTTTCTTTCCCGAGTCAGGTTGGGTGGGGCTAAATGATGATTGACATTATAGGTCCTCCAATCAGATTCCTGCTAGCTTGTGATTTAAGGGATCTGATTGGAGGAGCTATAATGTCAATCATCCTTTTAGCCCCACCCACTCAACACTCAAGATAGAAAAAAACAGTCTGAGAGGGAAGATGACAAATAGAAACACTGTATAAATTTATATTTTTTAATACATATTAGATATATTTACAAAAACGTTTATTTCATTAGTACAATCTAAATTACAGGAAATATTAGTGTTTTGAGGTGACACGTGCACTTTATGTAAAGGATTAAATAAAACCAAAGATTCGTGGATCTAATTTCCCAACCCATATCTACTAAACAGTACTAAACACAAAAAGACCAGGGGATATTAACTGAAACCTCTAATAAGTAGAAAATTATATAAAGAGAGAAATGCTGAACTTTTATCAGATTCTGAACCTAAAGACCCTTAAAATTCACAAAAAGCGGAACCAATCATGTCTGTGTTTATTATGTAGAGTTGTTTATGATGTATCTGTGTTTACATTAAAATAAAGGCTTTATATGATGTGTATAGTCAGGGTATACCAGTTGGAATCTATTAAGGCTTATCCAGAAAACATTTTAAACTTTCTCAGATCGTTAGTGTCCGATTAATATGAATCCAAACTGTTCATCTATAGTATGCACAGCAATTTTGTGACATCACGTCAACTGAAAATCCTATTCATGATAAAAATGAAACAAATGATTCACTTGCTGATTATTGTTTATTTTCCAAAGTTCAGTTTTGGAGGGATACCAGTCCCAGGAAAACCAGGAACATTTCTAAAGAGGAATTTCCATGGCTGTATAGAAAACCTTTATTATAATGGAGTAAATGTCATTGATTTGGCCAAGAGACGCAAACCTCAGATCTTTATTGTGGTAAGAAATTAATATGTTTGTACTGTATTTTATTATTGTAACTACATAGCTTATGCACTGGGATCTTTTTTACCTTTCTCATATAAGTTTTCTTAAAGGAAAACCAAAGGCTTGTCAGTCAAGGGTATGATTCTTGTATGAGGGGGAGGGGGGCTGAATATAATTACTAATCTCAGTCTTTTCTTCAGTGATACCTCCTGCTTTGCTTTACAGTTGATATTCTTTTCTTCCAACATTGCAATCCCCTTCTGCCCTCTTCTCTTCATTGCTGATGTGAGCAAGAAAATAAAAATAAGCAGTACTATGACCTAATACTGCTTCAGCGCTTGCTCACATCAATAATGTTTTAGAGGAAGCTTGACCCAGAAAGGGATAGCAGCATTAAAAAGAAAATAAGATAAACTTTAAAAAAGAGCAGGAGGAAGAAATGCTCCAGTAAATATAACTCCCCCCAGAAAATCACCTCTTTAACTCTCTAGCTATTTACATAGTAGTACAAGGGTGGTTGACTTATAGGCTTATTGATCAATTTGAGAATTTATCTGTGAAAGTGAATTTTCATTATTTTGTGTCACTCCGCTCCCATTCTCTATTTCTTATTTACTAAGATTCCCACAGCAAACAAGCCAATTGACTAAGCCAATTCTTTTGTAGTGTAGTGTGGCATAGTCAGTCAGATAGTAGGAGCCCTGCCATCAACCCCCCAATTCACCACTTTGAACTGGCAAAGTAAAAATGATTAATTCAAAACAGTAAGTCTTGCTAAATTCACCAATTTAACATACTCCGACTCTTTATATATAACCTAATGACTTTTACACAACTGTTTGGACATTCATGAATAACCCCAGCATTGGACTTGGCCCACCGTGACACCAGAAAAATTCCCGACAATGCTAAGACCTCCAGTACTGCTGGACACTTCATGTAATGGCAACTGACAAGGCTGGTGTGGGGGTGGGGACTACCAGCTGCCCTTCAACCTCCAGTCTGAAGCTGAAAAACCCCTTAAAGAGAAAAACAGAGAGATATTGGGAGCAAGAGTTATTAGTTGGTAAACGTTTAATTGATTTAGATAGGGTTGTGGGTATCCTAAATGATTCCTGAAAACTGAATATACCCATATACTGTAAGTAGTTCTGAAAATGTTATTAAAATTGTAGTCTAAGGTGCTCTTATAAAGAAAGAGAATCACATAAAATAACTTTCCCAATGCATTTTAATATCCTACATATAATAATATATAATATTCTTGCCTTTCAAAACTTCTAAAAAATGTATATGAATGTGGCAAACAGTAGTGTTCTTATTACTATTCTGTTGCCATTTCAATTAAAAGGTACCAGCATTATCTATAAATTGTGTCCCATTCAGGAAACTATTCCATGGCAACAATATTGGTGAACAAGATGCAACAAATGGGTGGGAATGTCCTTTCCTATTTCATGCATATTGCCAGTATGTTTTCATTATTGTAAAAAAAAGATAGTTATGATGTCATTGCCTCCTTTGAACACCAGATGGCACCATTTTATTGTAATATACAAATTTATGCCTGACAAGGTTCAGAAATCACTACATGACAATCCTCAAAGATTTGTTCCATCCCAGTGACAATGTGCTTGATAGTTGACATGCAGGATTGACTTGAATTTTCATGAATTCACTTTGCTATGCAAATTCACTCTTATAAAAAAATAATTCCTTGAATGGCCACTCTACTCTGCTTAAATCTGGTGTGAATCTTTGCAACACAAAAAGACCCTAACATTTGGTGCCCATTTTTTTTTTTATACCTTCTGGAGAATCCAGAGAACCAAGGGAAACTTTTTAGTCTTCATGTCTATCTTCTCTTGCTTTGCAGCAGGACCCACCCATAAGCTCTGACACTGACTGATTGACCCTTGTCTTAACGGTAGGATTTTATATTACCCAGGATTCATTCATCTAATTTCCCAATCCATATCTATTAAACTGTGCTAAACACAAAAAGACCAAGGGGGTTGCAAACATAAACCGCTAATAAGTAAGAAATTATTTCAAGAGAGAGGTGCAGAACTTTTATCAGATTCAGAATTCACAACCCTTACAATTCACAAGAGTGGAAACAATCATGTCTTTGTCTATTAGAGGGATGTGTGTGTTGTATATTATATATTATATAAATCTAAAGGTTTTATTTGATGATTCATTTTTTGTAGGGCAATGTAACATTCTCTTGCTCTGAAGTACATATTGTCCCAGTGACCTTTACAAGCTCCAGCACAAGTTATCTGCTTCTACCAGGCATTCCACAAATGGAAGGTCTGTCCGTGAGCTTCCAGTTCCGCACATGGAATAGTGATGGTCTTCTATTGTCCACCCAGCTGTATGGTGGTTCTGCATTACTTCTGCTCCAACTGGTCTCAGGGAATTTACTACTCCTAATCCAGAGAGAAACAAAAAATGTATTTACATTAAGAATGGGTAAGTAAAAGCATGTGGCTTGTACATTTCCTAATTGATTTAAATTATGAATTATTATCTGTACTATGAAATCATGCTCCATTTATACTTATTTTGCAAAGGCCAGCCTAATTTACTTGATGGATTTTTTTTTTATTCCAATCTAACCCAATATGTAATTAATGTAACCATGAAGCCTGTTATTGTGTAATTTATTTTTTTTTTGATACCTCAATTTATTTCTATTTAACATTTATTAATAGAGAATTTATTTATTATTCCATTTCTAATTTTTTTTTTCTATTTCGCAGGGAAAAAAATGTGTGGTTCTAATAAGGTTTTTTAGAATCATCTTTAACAGGCTAATCAAACAGTGCTTTATAACAGTTTATCAGCTAATTAATTTATAAGATAAGCTAATTTCCCATTTTCACAACAAATATCAGAATATCATATGTCAAACAAATAGAATTAAGAATTGCAGAGTATCAAGAAAATGAGAAACCCTTTTGCTACAATTATTTATTAAAGAAGAAGCAACCCACCACTATAATGTGTATTATATTGAAAGTTGACCTTGTTGCCTTCTACGCCACACTTACAGTGATGTGTTGTCTAGATGCAAAGCAATCCACTTTTTTATTGGGCAGGAATACTTTATATTTATGACATTTAATATTCTGTTACTGTGCTTTTTCAACCTAACAATTTTCTTCCTTAGAGAACCAAATTAGTCTTGTCATCCTTTTGACAGAAAATAGTAAGCATTCTTTGGTGAGACCATTCATTTCAATTAATGACTGCTACTTTATGCCAGAATAATAACAAAAAAAAATCAATCAGGTTTCAGTCTGTCATTGCATTGCTCCAAAGGTGCTGTGAGTTATAGCTCAGCCTCACAAACCAAGAGCTGCTGTGAGTCATAGTTCTCATATGCTTCTTTATTTATCTTGTGTTATGTGTTCAGTTCTGTTGATTGAGGTCTCCGTCAATGTTTTCATTTGTGTCCATTTCAGTTTCCACCAGTGTGAGGTTAACCAGAGGTCCATGACCACGGAGTCCCTGCCCACAAAGTCCATTACCCCTTGCAGGAGTTAAATATGAAAGCCAAGGGGCTCCTTAGACTTCACATCTTTCAGTTAATCAATATCAACCCCACTGTAGTACATAAGATCGACATTATCCCATTTAGATCCTTTAGAGGTATAATACCGTCAAAGTGCACCTTAGTTCCTCAGGAAGGCTAACAGTGACTAAGTCCTTCTTAGCATCTCAGATTTGTGGTACCCCCTTCAGCCATGACAGTTATACAAACTGTAGAGATGTAGTGAAGTTGAATTCATTATTTAACACTGGGCAAAATTTTTTAAACTCGGAAAGACCACTCTGGGTCTTTTCAAGTTTAATGAGAGAAATATTGCATTGTTCTCGCAAGATTTTTTGAGATTTTTCAAATTTTTTTTCGATGGAAAGGTAGCCATATTTTACATTAGTAATATGGCTACTTTTTGAAAAATTGGGATCGAAAAACTTGATCTCGAAATCTTGCAAGAAATCTCACAAGAACAATGTGAGATTTCTCTCAGTAAACTTGGAAAGACCCAAAGCAGTCTTTCTGAGTTTAATACATTTTTCCCAAATAATAATTTGTTTTAGCATAATTTGTAGTTGGCACAATTGGTCACTTATCTCCATTTCACTTTTGAATCACTTAATTGACTTTTATAGAAGAAAATACATATATCATAGATAAGAATTGTTTGTTAAAGGCTATTGGTTTATGTGAATTCATGTTTGCTACAAGAGCAAATATACCTGGATTAATATCCACTGTCTTAGCCAATGGTCAGTTTCTATGTTCCAAAGCAATTGTATCAACCTAAAAATTTTTTATTGCTTTCTGGAACAAACTCTATGTCTGGTTTGAGAAAGATTGCAACCCAGAGCCAGAAAGACAGGAAGATAAATCTGAATTATTGAACGTTGAATATTGTATGGGAGCAACTTTTGTAACAGCAAAATAAACTTCATTAAATAGAATGGTTGGTATTGACGTACAGCAAGAAGAAAATCAATCTTACAGATATACACCACAAAGGCCATTTATAAAGGCACGCAACATATAACACCACAAGCCCTGAATTGAATCTCTGTTTTCCATTTTTTTAAATCGGAGGAAAATACAGTACTTTTTCATTAGCCACATATACCTGGGATCATTTATAGATATCAATGCTATTAATTTTGCAAAATCTTTTTATTATGGCGGGGATGGGATAATCGCCATTATTATTTTGGTAATTTTACAGCTTTGAAACTCAAGGAAGTATGAAGTCCTGCTTATTTCAGAAGGAAAAGACCCACTTTTGAATGTTGGTTCTTCTACTTTTAGTTAGGGATAAGGATATTACAACCCTATAGTAAGGGCATGGTCATTCTGTGTAGGAGGTAGTTAGGGATAAGGGTATTACAAACCCATAGAAAGGGCATGTAGGTAGGGAAAGTTCTGTGTAGGAGGTAGAGAAGGAACATATTATACTTGTTTTCGTGAAAAAGAATGTGTGTGAAGATGTTCCAGGTCAGGTCAACCTGTTTTATACCTGCCCCAACATAGAAAACTTCTGGTTCCTATAATACTACAAAAGCAACAACAGCAGAGAAACAATAGTGGCTATTGACGTTCCTTACAACTTATCGATGCCCTCATAATTCACTGCAGCATTCTCTTACAGGTAACACCAAATCTTCAATGTTCAAAAGTATGTCTTGGGATGAAAAACCTAGTTAATGCTAACTCTACACCAAACAAGATAGTCACATGACTCTACTTAATGACTTCATTGTGTTCCTGTTCTTAACTAATTGAGATGTACTGAATCTCCTGTGTGTGGATGAACTGTTGACAACATTTGCCAAAGGGCAGATTTTAATTATTTTCTTCTTCTCTTTGCTGAAGATGTATTCTGCAAATTTATTACAAACAATTACCTTTAATCATTTATTGGTGTATTTATTTTAGGCAACAGTTTAAATGATGGTCTTTGGCATGTGGTTACCATAAATGCAAGACACCATCGTATAACAATGATTCTAGATAATGTAGCCTCCACTCCATACCAGGAAATCTCCCCAATGCAGATCATTTCTGGAAACAGATATTACTTTGGAGGTAAGGATATAGACAATGATAGAAAAGGTTTATTTGATGATATAAAATGTATGTCTCACAATTAAATAGTAAATTGAGAAATTCTGTTCTGCACTAATTTTGTTAATAACTCAACTACAAAATATTTTTGTTCAATGCCAGTGCCATTATTTTTTGCTGTCACTAAAGTGTCTCCTACTAGAGTAATTCCCCACAGTATATACTAATCTATGGAACCAGATGCTGCAAACTGATATTTCTTTTTGTTTATAATAATGTTTAGTATTGCATGCAAAAACCTTAGCTTCCTTTACCATTAATTTGCTGTTCTTTAAAATTGGACATAAAAATATAGATTTATTTTGATAAAAGCAAGTTTGTCATTGCAACTTATTCACTTATTTGTCTCTTTTCCAAACTTAACAACCTACCTCTCCCAAGGGGGTTATTCACTAAAGTATGAATTTGACTGTCGAATTTGCAAACAGCGGATTCCCATAGCAAATCCATGTCAATTTCCCCATTGTAAAGTCTCGACAATTTTTTAAAGTTAAGATTGTGACAATTTTCCCAGAATAAAGTCGCGACTGCAACAGTATAATCATTATAAAGATGTGACTGCGACAGTAGCAGCATATTGCAACTGTCTTTATCTGGCGAATTCGCACCTATACGCAACAATTTGGACTTTAGTGAATAATCCCCCTTAATCATGGCTATTCATAGCCCATTGCCTTCCCATTACACTTTCATACATAATCCCCAATATACAGTCCATCCAATCCAAGCACTAGGGTAAAACCTAGGAAGTTAAGATAATAAAAGGAGTGCCAGAAATTCATACTGAACAGTCTGCAAATTATTTTTATTTTAACTGAAAAAAGTACAATACTTCCAAAAGTTTATTTTGGACTGTATCACAACAATAAGCTCGCAGCTTTACTAATCTGGAAAGTATGTCATTGCTTCCCCAACAAGGCATACTTTGGGTAGTCATCTTTCCAATTATCTCAATTGGGGGTCTCTGCATCTGGATTGGATAGGTTACTTTTAGATTATCTCTTTCCATACCCAGGTATCTCTTTCACCACAATCTGAACACGCTGCTTTCTTCTTCCTTCTTTTTCAGAGACATATAGGGGGCTATTGACTAAAGTTAGAATTCGATTGTCGTATTCTCAAACAGCAGATTCCCATAGCAAATCCATGACTAGGACAAATTTTCCATTGTGAACAGATCAGTAGTGCAAAAAAGTGTAGGTGTACAAATAAGAATCCAAATGATAAATACAAATGGTAGATGAATGTCAAATAGAAGTTCTGCTTTCCTTCAAGGAGTACGCTTCTTACTCCATAAACTCTGTAGAACCAAACAAACCTGTTCAAAAGAAAGCGCAAAACAACGGTGTACCTAATAGTGCTTTAACTGAGAATAAAAAGTATAAAGAGAAAAGATCCAAAAGTCCCAAACGAGAATACTCTCAAAATTTTGAGTGTAATCTCTGCTGTGTCTCTGAAAGCCAAGCAGATTGCTATCCTCTTAAACCTAAGATTTTATGGAATATCTTATGTAATAATAGAGACATCAAAAATATTGGAACCTTAGGGCCATTCATCAATAGAGCTCATACAGCTATGAACACATTATCCCAAATGGGTTTCCATGTTTATTCTTTCTTTCCCTTTTGTTCAGGTTGCCCAGATCATCTGAAAGATTTGTACTGTATAAATCCCATTGCTTCATTTCAAGGCTGCATGAGACTCATCTATATTGATAATCAGCCAAAAGACCTTATATCAGTCCTACACGGCACAATAGGCAATTATAGCGATGTGCAGATTGACGAGTGTGGAATCCGAGACAGGTAACTTAATCTCAAATTTAAACATTTCCAATTAAATAAAATATGAAATATATACACACAGACGTGGGTAATCTTCATCTTTATTTGTTCAGTACTGAGAGTGATTTATAATGCTATTAGGTATTCTAAGATTTTATTTCAAAAGTGTTTTTATATTTTCTTTATATTTTCTGCATTTAAAATGAAAGTAAAATCTGCACGCAAACAACATGCGTCACATTTTTTAAGCTTCACTATGTTAATGTTTTATTACAAGAATAAATATGCCTCAGAAGGGCCTCTGCTTCCATATGAAAGTGTCTTTTAACATTCGTTCATTAAATGTCAATAGCAATCATGTGTTTCATGACAAAGCTTGGCATTTGGAAGACAGAGACCATGTTTGTTCCCTTGATATGCACCCATAGGACATCAATTTCAGTCTTACATTATAGTCCCAGTCAAGTTATGTCTATTAGCATATCACCTAGGACAATGATTATATTTACACAAATGGATATACTTACCAGATTTCTCACACTATGATAATGTCTTAGGTGTGGCTGCTTCATTGGCATATCCCAAGGGCCTCTCAATTAAGCTCTTCCTTGTTTATTAATGAATGTGTAGGACAGCCAAGCTTCAATATGATCTATTCTGCATCTTAGCCTCCTATTTTCTAGATGTTTTTCCTAAGCACAACTAATTCAGAACACTAACTTTTGACCTGAACTCCTCATGGGTCACTTATCTTGATGTCCTGCCTCATCATCTCTCCTTATAATCTCTCCTTGTGATCTGTCAGTATCGGCCTCTTACTGCAGGATCTTATATATGCAGAAAGTGGGATCAATTGCATAACTCCAGGAGAAATAGCTTTCACAAGTAAATTCTCCTTTGCATTATTGAACTAGAGATACTAGAAGAAGATTAAAGCAATTTTTAAACACATTACCTGCACTTATTAATCACTTTAGATTTACAGCAAGTGCTGAGTCAGATTTTAAATTAAACTAAAGCAGATTCCTAGTTTGAATATAACATTAGAAAATAAGAGTAAAGACAGATGGATGATTGCATTTGAAGTTGATTGCAACCAGACTGCTCATTGTTGCAATTAGTTCTATCCACTTTTAGGATTTCACTTCTATGGGAGTAATGTCACTCTTTTTGTGATATATGTGATGGAAAAGGTAGCCCAAGTCAATGCCTGGGATTATCAAATGAGACAAGATAACTCTAAGGTAGATTCACAATGATTTAAGACACATATATTTCTTCCCAGGCTAGCCATAAGGCAAATGGTAATCCCAGAACCATTTATTTAATCTTTAAGTAGGCAAAATTTATTAAACTTGGAAAAGCTGTTTCGGCTTTTCTGAGTTTAATCAGGAGAACAGTGTGAAGTTTCTCGCAGTAAGTATAGCGTGAGAAACTTTTTTTTAATTGAATATATCCATGGAAAGGGTAGCCATACTGTATAGCTACCCTATCCATGGATATATTCAATAAGAAAAGTTTCTCACGGCAAGTGAAAAAGAAAACGGCTTTTCCGAGTTTAATAAATTTGGCCCTTTTTTAATTGTCAACAGTTATAAAATATGGTATTTCCTAATTTGACATACTAGTGAAAGCATCCAAACAATTCATTAATTTAGAACATTACATATTTATTACTTAAACCAACACCCATATATTGTAATACTAGAACAATAAGTAATTCAATGTTTTCTTTCTATATTAAAGAAATATACTAGACCATTTCATTTGATTGTTTCTAAGTAGCTAAATTACATTCACACTAGTGCCCTTAACCCGAGGAGACGCACATCTATAAGTGCAAAACACTAGCAAACTATACCCATATACAGTATAATGTACTGGCACATGTATGTATGTATTTATGTATGTATAATTTTTATTTATAAAGCACCACAAATTTATGCAGCGCTGTACAATTCAGCAATACAAATATAATACAGTGGTGGGAAAAGTACATTACATATTACAATTAAAATCACTTTAAATGCCAGGTTGTGATTGACACCAGAAGATTAATGTCCCTGCCTCATAGAGCTTACAATCTAAGTAATAATTTCCTGATATAAATGCACAGTCATTTCTAGCTCCATTAGTTGCTTTCTAGTTAACATTTTTCTTAGCTCCAAAAGAAAAAAAAATTGTAATTGAGTTTCAATTGTGTCTATTCTGACTGTGATTGTTTGACTTTTATTTATTCATTTACTGCGTCTGGCTCATCAAATTCAAGTGCATCAGCCTTTTGAAAGTATTGATTTGCTGAGATCCATTCTGCTTCTTCACAGCTAATTAACTGTCAGTTGGAAGTCATGTTTATGTTCATATAAAATGATACTCTGTAACAAGACACTGAGATCTTATATATTTTCTTATAGGTGTTTGCCAAATTATTGTGAACATGGAGGAGAATGTTCTCAAACTTGGAAAACATTCTACTGTGACTGCAATGGGACAGGATACAATGGATCAACCTGCCATAACTGTAAGTAGGTATTTACTGAATGTTTTAAAGGCACACTTACACAAAAAATAAAGACTGCTATTTAGATTGGCATGGTAGTTATTCAAATACAGTATTTCTGCAAATCATACCTTTAAAGTTGAATTACTGATATTTGTTTACTTTTGCGTATTTTGTTTTCATTGCTGGTTGCAGGTATGTTTTATAAAATGGCTTTCTGGGGCATTTCATGAATATTGATTATTTATAGTTCCATGGAAAACAGTGGACAGAAATAGGGGGAGTTTTTTCTTAATAGATAAAAGATGGCTGCAACAATGAAAGAAGACTAACAAACACAAAAAAAAAAACCCAGAGGATCCCCTTGGGGAGTGACTTGTTTGTCCAGGGAGAGAGAGCACTATTTTGGGATGGAGATTCCAGAAGAAGCCCAGGCTGTGGGAATCCTGGGTATATCTTTACACTGCCCAGCTAAACTGAAGACAAAGCTAGAGAGGAGGCCTGGAATGTACCAAAATATTGAGCCTGGACCAGTGGGACTATCTTTATTTCCAGGAGACAAGGGTTCCCTGGAGGATTAGGTTTTAAAGTAAGGAAAAGTAAGAGGTTTGGAGGATGAAGGTATTATAAAACATAAAAATAAAGTGCTATGAATTATTTTCTACAAACAGGCTACTAATTAAAAAATAAAGAAAAAAAATGTGGGCATAGAATTAAAATAATATCTAAAATTCTGGGGTAACAGAACTGGTCTATTGTATATATAAGTAATGGAAAACTGTGAAAGATTTGAGACAATGGGAATTGCAAAAAATGCTCTGAGAAGACAAAGTCTGCAGATTGCAGGAACCAGCAATAAAAAAAAAAAATCAAGGTGCAGTTTGTTAAGAAAAATCATAGGCTTTAAAACCCTTTCAGTGTCAGCATATAGTCCAAGAATACCGAAATCAGTCAAAGCAAACAGCATCATGGTCACATAATCTGGCAAAACCTGATAATGTACTGTAGGGTAAGCATTCAGTTCATAAATGCACCAATGATATTTAATGCGATCAACCATAGAAGTGCTGGATGCAGATTTATGCCTACAGTATACAGTGGAGAAAAAAAGTATTTAGTCAGTCACCAATAGTGCAAGTTCCACCACTTA
>WMED01009674.1:0-16176 GCA_019650415.1 Pipa parva | reverse complement strand
TAGTGACTAAAATAAAAATTTGCGCCATATTTCCACTTTTTTTGCTCCTTTTTCTGACTCTGTCTTGTTGGAATATGGAATACTGCGGTGTTGGCGGGACACCTGGAAAAAGTGTGAGCTGCGAATATTCGATAAGGCCAACTCTATTTTGATTCAGATAAAGAAGGGAGGATGATGTCAATTCACTTTGATCAAATTTATATCACTACACATCTGCTACTGTTCAATTGACTACAACTACCTACACGTCGACTAGCATCTGTCCCAGTTCCCTTTTTCACCAAGGGAATCCACTTTTTAGTGAATAAGTAGTAATGAATTTGCTTCTGTCGGAGCAAATGGAAGGGAAGTGTCACAAAATGCCCAGCCCTTGGATAGAGTACAAGAGAAATTGATTTTATAGCATAACAAAGCAGGTTGATATAGAGTACCTGATCCATATTCTATTAGGATAGTTTTGTGACTCTTCACATAGCCTGTCTAGGAGTGCTCTCTGTATTCACTGACATGTTTCTGTGAATTTAGACTGCACTTTACATGGTGCTATGCATGTTTTGTAAGTATTTTTTAACTGGGTAGATCATGTTCCTTGTTTAGGTCTCCATGTTTGTCTCTTTAAAATATATGAGATATCATTCTTTTCCAATCTAGTTTTTGTTATGAATAACATATTTCCTTTTTTTACATTTTATGTTTCTTTTTCAAGTTATTTGCCATGTGTTCCTGAAATGTATTTTAATCTAGCTTTATGACTCATAGCATGTCAGTACCATTTGCCACTTCCCCATAAATTAAGTAGTCTTAGAATAGATCACACAGTGGTTTAACGTACCCAAGAAAGCATTTCTACATCACTAGCTTGCACAATTTGTTTTCAAAGAAAAGCATTGTGATACTGACTAAAATATCCTTCTCCTGCCAGGCTTGCACTGCTTGAAAGTGTTATGTAGCAGCATTTGTACAGTTCACATTTGCCATCTTGTAGGTTAAGCTGTTACATTTCTGCAGTAACCATTAATATGCTATTTCCCTGTATAGATTCCTAATGAAAACTGTTGAGAGTTAATTCGGTGTCCCCACAGCTATAACTTCATGTGCCCATATGGCTGTTTTCATTTGCTGCCAAAGCCAATGTCGACATGCAGAGAGAAATCAGGAATAAAGCGCTTATTTCGGCACCGTCCCTGTCCTAAAACTGAAAACCTTCAGTGAAAGGAAACCAAATGACAATCTTAGATATGAAGATGCCAAAATGAACAAAAGTCTTGCAAGGGCGAAATTTACAATTTTTCGACTGATGATAACCGTAAGCATTTTTTTTACATTGTTAAAAATGTATTTTAATAATACATCTGTACATGGCAGACTATTGCCAGACCTTCACACTAAACCATGCTGAGACATTACCTCAGGAGACCAAATAATAAAGGAAACACACACCATCCTGTGGTAGAAAATTGGCCACAGCTTTATTTAATAATTAACATAACACATAACCAATATAAACTGATAACCAAACCAATCCAGTTATGCCAGCGGTTGCCCATGCAACCGGCATGAAATCACCCCATAATCCCAGGAGTCTCTGACTAACCCCAGAGAACAACCAAAACCGTAGAGCTGACCACAACTCACCAATGAAAGAGCCCTGTCCCTGCTCACCTCATAAAGCTGTGACAATGAAGCATACAAATAGATAAACGTAATCATTAACGCATACATATCGGGTTAAATTGACATACAGTAAACAATAATGCTTTAATACATAAATTTGTACCACATTAGTTGTATAAAATAGGGAGGGAAAATTTTACAGTCTGATATCTCACAAAAACTGATGAGAACCCCCCCCCCACAGGCATATATTATAACTCACAAGAATCCCAGAGGGAGAGGGGTTACAGTGGAATCATTTACTCCCCACCAATGATGTGCAGCCCTTATGGAGGGAAAATTTTTATACCCAAGTGATTGGCTGTCTCGTCAGCCATGACCCAGCCACCCTCTACCCCTTGTAAAGGGCATACTTTCCTATTACAATCTTTTTTAGAAAGATTCCATTTTACACTAGCTCATCCAGCCACTTTGAATTTGCAAGGTCCATTTGCTCACATCTGATTGGACATTGCATTACCTCTATATAATCAGCTGCTGGTACATTGAACATAATCAGTACAGCTGGTCATATACTGTGAATTGAAAGTGTTACAGTAATTTAAAAAAAGCCATTTTCTAAACTGCTTGCAATATTTATAATGACATTTCTAAATATGTATTTAATACATATTTATTCAGAGGAAATAATGGTTCTTTAGGCTCATGAATGACAAAAACAAGTGTACAATTCTCTTGCATGTCGTTGATTAACTGTAAAGGCTATGATTCAAATGAAATGCAACACATAAGTAAATCAAATCTGTACATAATGTTATTGTGTATAGCTTTTTTTATGCAATTATTTCTCATCAGCTTTCTTACTTGCTATTATGGTGGGTGTCAGCTAAGTAGCCACATCACATGACGGATGTAACAGCAAGCACTGCTGCAAATCAGTGGTATTCTCATCCTAAATATTTATTTTCAGCCCCACAGACTGAAAATAAGCTAGAGAGCTACATGCTAAAAGCAAAACGTAAATAGAATCTAAAATAAAAACAGCAGGAGGCAGGTTTCCCTGTTGTCAAAGGTATTGTAATACTAAATTCAAGAAAGTAAATGCCCAGTCTTCATTGTAATTAAAGCTTGTGAGTTCAAAATCAATGTTATAAATAACTGCACAAAAATAGAATTAGCCCTGTACATGTAACAATGTTATACAAGGTATAAAATGGAATTCACAGAAACCAACAAGACCACAGTAGAATCTCTGCAAACAATCAAAAAAGCAATATCTATGACTGTAATAGAGTGTAAAAGTGAATAATATATTAACTTTTCCAGTCTAAGAGCTGGATTACTTATTCTTAAAGATCCTGTGTGTCAGAACACATAGTGGGGCCTTACTTTAGGAAGATGTTAGTGACAGAAGTGAAAAATATGATAATAAGGAACATTTTGTTCATGTCTGGCTGGCATGCTGCTTGTGTTATAAAATCAATGAGTGGTCATGAACTCAGAAAATAAAGGGGAATGTACAGTCATTTATTTCTGGTTCACCATCATGGTTCAAAATGAACTATGTCTGACTTTCAAGCCTATAGTAAGTGGTTATGATATTTTGGGCAGCTGACTCTGACTATAAGGAGAAGATGTCTGCCACTAATTTTAGAATAAAATGGCAGTTAATAGTGTTTCAGTCACAGAACATTGTTGGGATCCATTCCTGGAATTAAAATCTGTTGTTTAAAGCTTTCATGGGCACCCCTAACTAATATAAAAGGGTATGTTCACCTTAACATTTTATTTATTTAGTCATTAAGTTCACCTCACCTGATATCTTCTATCTGACATTCTATTGTCATTTAAATGTATATCATCACAGGGCAGGCTACCAGATCCCTCCATGTCATATAACAATAGACTGATACTAACAAAGGATGCCCATATGTGATGATTAAGGGGGTTAGTCACTAAAGTCCGAACTGTTGCGTATAGGTGCGAATTCGCCAGATAAAGGCAGTCGCAATAGGCTGCTACTGTTGCAGTTGCATCTTTACAATGAGAATATTGTCTCGGTCGCGACTTTATTATGGGAAAATTGTGGCAATCTTATCATTAAAAAATTGTTGCGACTTTAGAATGGGGAAATTGTTGCGGATTTGCTATGAGAATCCACTGTTTGTGAATTAGACAGTCGAATTCACACCTTAGTGAATAACCCCCTAAATGTATACTCATATAGTTAAAAAAGAATAAGGGCTTATGTAAATTGATGATTACAACTGGTCTTTGAGGGAATGACAGTCACATGATGATATACAATGATATACAATTCTCATGCAATGCAAGCTATACATACTTTACATTAATTTCTTGATAATACATTACCTTACATTCCTAGAACAACTGATTACTTTCATTATTTAAAAAATGGATTCTTTGGAAATAATGGATTTCAGGTTTTCTAATAAAATTAGGATTCTCCAAAAACATAATTATTTAAATATGATTAATTGAGCATGAGCTAAGAGAGTTTGCCTTTAGGACAAAGGAGTAAAAGCTGCTGAATTGGGGATTTGCAGTCATATGCAATGAATTATAAATCAGTCATTTCTAGCAGTAACAGCCATTTGTCACATAGTAATGTCTTTAACTATACTGTATTTTAAAATCAATGTAATAGTACCTTGTTAAAAATGAAGACATTTCCTAGAGATTTGAATCTTTTGCGCTTGTAGGAAACATTATATACAGTATTTTGTAAGCTAAACTGCACCTACAAAACACTATACTGTAATTCTTTATGTTCTTTAGCGTGTACTAAAGGGACAGAGTGAATAAAAAATTATCTAATAAAAAAACAAGCAATCATGGGAATTTAACGTAGGTGTAAAGCAATGGATAATGATCAGGAACAGACGGGTACAGCGAGCAGGCAGGAAGAGAAGGAGGGTGTCTGCTCTGTAGAGAGGCGAATTTAACCCAGAAAATAGAATATTTTTAAATGGCTTTGTCTGTGAACTGATACACTTTCTACAATCCAAGCTGTGTTTTAAAAAAAACTGTTCTTTCTTATCCAATTTTGCCTTTGGTCTACTGACAGAAATGCAAGCAGAGCTGCTTTTTCTTATGAAAGTATTTGAATTGAGTAGATAACATGTCTACACTTTTTGTTAAAGTTCAGAACTACCGGTAATATTTATTATTAAGATGTTGTTATTATTATATTGATGTATTTTACTACAAAGGTTGTAGTTTTATTACATCAACCATGTTAATCTTATTAAACCAAACAGGATACTGCTTCTTATAAAATATGGTTTGGTTTTGCCTTGTACAGTTTAACATGAATGCCATGCCCTGTAACTGGATCTTCGCTTATTACTGTGGCATTTAGTAAGTCTTGCCCATGGGTTACCCACTATGAGTATCTGATTTCTTTCTACAGATCTGTTTAACTTCACTGTGCCCAGATTTAAAGGGTTTGTACACCTTGGATGTCATTTTTATTACGTTTGCATAATAAAACAGTTTAACATTGGTCTTTGTTTTCTATAATTTGCATTTTTTTTAAAAAACTGAATGATTTTGTTTTACTTCATATTCTTGCTTTGTTTTGATTACTCTTTTTGGTTGCCAAAGGTCATTGACCCTAAGCAAACAGTTTATCATTTTATCCGAGGGGTTTATTCACTAAAGTCCGAATTGTTGCGTAAAGGTGTGAATTCGTCAGATAAAGACAGTCGCAATAGGCTGCTACTGTCGCAGTTGCGTCTTTATAATAAGAATATTGTCGCAGTTGCGATTTTATTATGGGAAAATTGCCACAATCTTAACATTAAAAACTTGTCGCGTCTTTAGAATGGGGAAATTGTAGCAGATGTACTATGGGAGTCCGCTGTTTGCGAATTCGACAGTCAAATTCGCACCTTAGTGAATAACCCCCAAGTCTTGATTTTTGAATCTAGAATTATTTTTTATCACTATCTATCTTTTCAAGCGCTGTTCTTAACTAAGTGACAAGTTGCTAGGTAAATATACCCTAACAACAAGAAGACCATTTAAATCTCATTAAGAACAAAAATGTAAATAAAAAGTTAGACAACTGCAAGAAAAAGAAGGACTAATTACAGACCATTATTTAATACAATTATCTACAATATGCTAAACATGATGCCCAAGTTGGACACTTCTAGGTAAATGCAATCACACCTTTTTTGATGAATGGCACTTGCTATTTGGGGTTACTGTCAATTTGGGTGCCATGTATGTGCACACTACAAAAAAGGATACACAACAGGATATGAATTTACAAAAACTGACAATGGTGCTTTATAACAAATCAGCACATTAGCAAATTGTCTACAATATGACTCACCTGCGACGGTCACATTACGGTCGCACAGTTCTATCGTGGTCGCATAATCTTGATGTGGTCCCATAGCAGTTGCGTAATTCTGACGCAGTTCCATCCTGGTCACGTAATTCTGATGCAGTTTCATTGCAGTTACGTAATTCTGATGTGGCGTCAGATTCGTCACAGTCGCTTTCCCGCCATTTTCCCTTTATAAGGCGACCAGTCTGGTTTATCCATGCCCTATTAGAGAACCAATTTTCGTGTTCTTTGGTTTGTTCTTGTGTTCTCTTTGCTTGACCTAGGCCTGTTTTCCAAATTATCCTTGTCTTCTGCCTGCCCTGACCTCTGCTATGGACCCGACTACTCTATTTGCCGCCTGCCTCAACTTCTTAATTTGTACCTGGACTTCGCCTCTTGACTTACCCTTCCACCAGTGGACAGCTATTCTAGCGGCCACAACCTGGGAGTTCTCTGCAGCTAAGCCCACATCCCCTTGCGGGTGTCAGTGTTGAAAACCCGGGAGTTTCTTAGACTCTGCACCCTAGGGATAACTTGCGCAAACTCCCTGTGGATCCACACTGCAACCTCCTGCTCTGCTCAATCTTCTACAGAGAAAAACTTACACAAATATGTCCAAACAATACTATATGATGCAGAACTTGTACACAAGACTATTGACACAACAACCTGGGGTGCTGTGGCAGGAAAGTTCAGAGGTTACTGAAATGTTATATCTCTGAAAAATTCTTATGACTTTTGAGGAAGGTGCATTAGAACACCGTTGTGCATATATTTTCTTCCTCCATTCCTCATGCGTTTTAGCAAAAGCAGCAGACAGTTTGTTTGCATATGAGAAGGTCCCATTCAGTAGATACTGGTAGACATTTGCTTGCTTAGCTCCTTTAATATAGCACACTTTGTCTTTAAGATTCTCATGCAACATACACCAGTGTTGGAGGCAGATCTGGTTGCTGTATACTACATATGATAGAGTTGTTTAGGACATTACTCAGTATCAGTCATCTTCACCGAGAGGCAGGAACTATGTGGGTCACCAGCACAACTCCCCTTAAATCCACAGAAGAAACACCACAGGCCGCACAATCAGTTCTAGTTCGGGACTAATCCATTTGTCAACTTACTACTAAACTGCATGGAGCACTTGCCATAATAATTGATGCCTATCTCCTATATATATAAAAATGAGTATTGCAATAATTGGTGATACCTTTTTTATTGGACTAACAGTCAGTTAAGATAGACAAGCTTTAAAGAGGTTTGTCCTCCTTTTATCAAGTCTTAAGCAACACTGAATTTAGGAGTGGGTCACAAAGCCATAAAGCCAGGCAAAAAGACATTATATTAAAATAAACTATTGGAGCAGTTGTAAATACTGCTAGGAGTAGGTTAGAGCTGACAAGAGGTAGAAAGGTGATGGTGGGGTGGGTTTGGTGGAATTCTTTGATGCAGAGACAGTCACAGTATAAAAGTAAACAGAAATAAATAACATAATTTTAAACTGGCAAAAAAATATTATACTAAAATAAACAAACTATTGGAACATACAGCAATCAGGTGTCATATGTGGAGGTGGAATTCTGTGCATCACAGTTTTAAAGCAAACAGAAATAAAAACATTTACCATTATATAAAGTTATGATAGTGAGACAGAAATCCAAGATCCACATTGAGTCCTGTATTTTTTTGGTATTAAAATTCATAATCATTTTGAGTTCAAAAGTTTTTCTTCCTTGTGTGTTTTTAAAGGTCTCTTTGAGTATTATGATTTTTAGATTCTTAATTGAGTGATTGTTTAGGTTAAAATGGATTCCAACTGGGGTGCAGGGTTCCTTATTCTTATTTATGCTATATATATATATATATATATATATACACTGTATAGGAGGTACCATGTCTGGACAATTTTGGTCATCTTGGAAATGCTCCCTTTGTTGCAGAGCAGTTGTAACCTTGCTGAAATATTTGCAAAGAGAATGACTCATAAGCTATATACTCTGCTCATCAATGTGAGATTCATTTAAAAGTCATTTTCTAGATCTTTTCCTTCTCTCTTCTTCTCAGCATGTTATTAATTTCCAGATGCAATGAGCTTTCAGACAAAATAAATTATTAGGTATTGCATGGCTAACAATTTTGTTGACAGCTCTTCAAAAAGGAATGCTTCAATAAGATACACCAACAAGCATGTTGTACAACAAGGTGAAATCAAAGGAGAAAAACATAGAAGTTTATACATAATTACAATATAAAATGCATGTGTACTCATATATATTTATGCAGTTATATGTGTATTTTAATAAACTACCCACCGTACAGAAGAATATAAATGCATATGGGAAAATTCAATAAATGGTGCTAGCACAAACATTTTCTCAAAAATCACCTGCATAGCATTACTGCCAATGAAATACCAAATGACACAATTTGTAATTGATATTAACTATTAATGCTATGATTATGCAATACAACATAATGCAATATGCTTTGCCATTACAATATTGCATAAATAAAGCTGACCTATTTGAGATTTGGGGCACATTTATCAAGCAATGAATTCACCAGGATAATGATAAACTGTATGTGGTGTATAGATAGTGGATATAAAAAGATAATGAAGTATTTAAGTGACAGATATGCTTACAGATGCATATCAAGGGATTTGTTGTCCATGTGGAAACAGCCAATTAAGGGTAGCAAGAGAGCTACCTGTAGAAATACATACAGGGAAATTGATCAACAGGTGCAATATTTTACAAACCTCTAGTAACCCATAACAACCAATCAGAAGTTAGCTTTCATAATTCTAGTTCTCCCTTTGCCAGTGAATGCTAACAACTTATTGGTTGCTAGGGGTTACTAGACCTCAAAAAAAAAATTGCCCCTGTTGATGAATTTCCCTAATATTTAGTTTTAATCATTTTTATGGGGTCTTTGTCATCCAGGGCCTCCACTGGGCTGGGTGGAGAAATCCAGCAGGCAGCTGAAGGTGGCTGGATCCCTGCAATAGGCCATTCTATAGTAATAGTTACTCCTGCACAAGAAAGGGTATTATCCCCAATTGGATTACAGACCAGCAGTCTCAAGGAAAATGGCCTTAGGAAATCATCCTGTAAATCTGGAGATGCCAGTATACCCAGGTGGTGAACCTTACCCTGGTTTTGTTGAATCAGAACAGCAAGGGAACAGTAAGTTATATATAGAGGTTGGAATGGCCTTACTGAGTCTAAAAGAGTGAGAGCTCCTCCTGGAACCCTATTGTATTCAAAGGAGGGTAACTATGCACTGAACTTATTGCATGTATTGAACAAATGTCTACCCCAAGATAAGTGATGAGTGAAGTTCCTATTCTGTGTGTATATGTAAATAATCTGTTCCTTTTGTAAAGAAGAACCACTGGTGCCCTTTATTTAAAGTGTTAAAGGTACAGGCACTACTCCTAATGTAAGCAGGGCCTATGATCCTGAGATATCTGAGTGAACTGTTGGTAATTCTGACAACTGGATGCATATGAACACAGGCTGAGTTCAAAATAGCGTCACAGTGGTTATAACTAAAGAATGAATTCTAACTTGGAAATATATATATTTTTTTTCATTGTGGACATGTTAAAATTGAATGACTTATGTGTAATGCCTTTTTCTTAAGCCTCTAGCATTCACAGTACTTTTGTTAAATAGAATGTAATCTGTAGCCAGGGTGACTAAGCATTTGAGTTCCTGGAGAGGTATTAGCAAACACAAGCTACTGATCGATTTAGCCAATTGAGGAAAAGAGAAAGCATTTGTTCTGTCAGCTATTCAGTGCACACAATGATCATAAAACCACCAGCATTATCATTCTTGCCAGTATACATGAATATTTGGCTGTCTTTCAATTATTTGCAGCTCACTGTGATTTTCCATCAGTGCAATTAGAGAATTTTTGCATTGCCCATTAAAATGCATTTGAATTTGAATACATGGTAACCTAAACAGAGTATATTTTTCATTTTCATTGAGAATGAATCCTGGAGGATTCTAATTGTAGCTGACATGTGCACTGGAATTACATCATCAGCAAAGAAATTATACATTTCTATTCAAGAATCATGCTTTATATAGACCTTATATTCCAAAATGTTTTAGAAATAAACACAACAGCTACTGTTATATTAATAAATACAAGGTAACGGATTTTATTCTGCAGTCATTAAACTTAATACAGCATGTAGCTGATAAAGCAGGGGCCACATCAGCCTTATGTTACCTTCAAAGGGCCGATTGTAATTGTAAGTCAGTTAATTGAGCTCTTGGGCCCTAACAGCTTAATTTTTAAGGCACAGTTACATTTACACAGTCTTGCATTCACAATCATCCCTTTGAAGGCAACTATAAGGCTGAGTATATTGTTAAATAACCTGAGACACCATATCACATACCATCCTCATCCACTGATCATGTTCTGAAAATAAAAACAAACACAAAACCTCTATCCCGACTGCTTTATAATAGACACAGCATTATGACATAGATAATACATTTTGTGTTACCCTGCAACATTCATTTTAGTCCACTAAAATTCTGCAGACACATTGTACAACACTTCTACTTTCATTGCCACTTGCCTGCCAGAGAGTATAATCCACTGATTCCCACCCTTGAACTACTCTCTCGAGCCTCAATGTGCATCTCTCTCCCAGGGGGTAATTCACCATAGTGCGAAGTGAGCTCCAGATCCTTTGCATCACTTTGCACACACTGTTATGCACTCACTGATGTCCTGCATGCGGACATCAGCGAATGCTTTAAAGGGATTCCAGTCTCGGCGAGACCACTCAAGTCACCTCACCGAGACTGGAATCCCTAAAGCGTTCGCTGATGTCCGTGTGCAGGACATCAGCGAGCGCATAACAGTGTGTGCAAAGTGATGCGAAGGATCTGGAGCTCACTTCGCACTATGGTGAATTACCCCCCCCCCCAGAGTTCCCCAGTCCTCCAATTCCAAGCTCGTATTTTGCCACACAGAGGCTGCAGCATCGGTCAGAGCATGATTTACCATGATTGTGATAAATAAAAAACTTGGTCCAGCGATATTCATCCTAAATTAAGATCAGACATAGCACAATTTTAAACCTTCATACAATGCTTTTTAGATGTACTGCCAAGTCAAATATATTAACAACATTTAAAAAGGCAATCACTAGAAATTACAGCAGTGTTTTTCAACCTTTTTTCTTCAGGGGAACCCTTTGATGTAATAAAATTTCTGGCGGAACCCCTAGAAACCCGGAAACCCTAGAAATCACATAACGTGCATGATGTCACTGACGTCTACATACCCGACAGGTCACAGAGGGAGGATTCAAGGCTGCGATCTCTCTCTGATGCGTCGGGTAATTATGCTGATTGCTAATAATGTGATCTCGGTCCCTGCTAACAGTGATCACTGTCAGATCACTGTTAGCAGAGACTGAGGCCGCATCATTTGTAATCAGCATCATTACCTGACTCAGAGAGAGATTGCATCCTTGGATCCTCCCTCTGTAACCTGTCAGGTATGTAATTACAAACAATGAAAACAGAACCCAATATGTTAGCGCACACTCAAAAAAACTTTTTGAAAACAATGATTGTCTAGATTGTACAAAAGAATTTTATTCCAAAAATGAACTCACAACAAACAAATGATTCCAGGGCCATAATTGGAACAGGGAACACAAAAATGGATAAAAACATTTAAAATGTCTCAAAAGAGACCATAAAGACATGGGGAGGGAAACCACATGTGATGATTATAAAGATAGATGGAAATCTCAAAATAACGTGAAATCAACATGAAAAATCATATGATCAAAATCCCCTTAAATAAATTCAACTGTATAAATATATATAGACCATGGAGAGTCCAAACAGACCAATCCGTGCATCTCATTAATTGTAATAGGATATTTCACAGTATATAGAAACACATGCACATTATTCGAGTATATTTACCATTTGATAAGGCACAGGATAAGTTTGATAGAATGTCAGGATCTCCACATAGTCAGTCAATAAAGGGGATAAATGCTAGATGTGTGTGGTCCCTCCCAAATGAAGACAACACTGTACGCGTTTCGCCAAAGATTCTTCCCGCGGTCTCATCGCATTGATATCTCTATGATATGCAGTCTCTGTCCCTCCCTGCTAACAGTGATCGCTGTCAGATCACTGTTGGCAGGGACAGAGATGGAATCATTAGCTATCGGCATCATTCCCCAGCTCATCAGAGAGAGATCGATGCAATCTCTCTGATGAGCCGGGTAATGATGCCCATCAACCAGTGTGTCGCGGAACCCCTGGGTTGTCCTTGCGGAACCCCGGGTGAAAATCACTGAATTACAGACTGGATAGCTTTATGCCAGTGATTGGGTCTGGCTCTATGTCTCTTTTTCTTATAAATAATATTGTGGATGGTGAAGGCATGGATGGTTCCCATTTTGAATATGATATTAAACTATGTAAAGTTGTTGATTCTAATCTAGACAGAAAGACTTGGATATGGGGATATATTTAGCAGAAAATTGGTAAATGGTAAAAAAAGAAAATACGGTAATGCTTCTGGATCATAGTAACAAGGAACTGGAGTTAAGAACGGATCTAGATTTAGACAGTAGTCAGCAAGCTTAGCAGCAGCGTTCAGCGCCAGTCAGCCACAATGAAGAATGATAGAGTTTGGCATAAAATGGGCTCTGATCTACGGAGAGAGTGCATCTACATAAACCATTACTTAAAGATGAGCAGTTTGAAAAGGTTCAGAGGTAAGCCGCCCAGTTAATTTAAGGTATAAATGGATAACTTTATATAAAAAAAAGCTGAGGACCTTGATTTGTTTGTCAGAGAAAAAGAGAACCTTTCAGGAAACATGCTTAATCATCACTAAATCATTAAATAAAATCTTTGGAGAGATATTTTCCCTGGCATGGATCATAGGGCACATTAACATTGATTAAAAGAGGGGGGGGGGAAGGAGTTTTCTCCATCCAGTATGTAAAGCAACAGAACCAGCATCATTACACTAAAGGGAGTTGATGATCAATGATGCCTTGATTGGGTTAAACATAAGTTAGTTGCCTTTATAGCAAGTAAAAATATTTC
Organism: Pipa parva; assembly: GCA_019650415.1. NCBI lineage: Eukaryota > Metazoa > Chordata > Amphibia > Anura > Pipidae > Pipa > Pipa parva. The sequence goes on along the minus strand of WMED01009674.1, from coordinate 3,084 downwards.
CAGTGTATTGCTATAGTTAACAGCCATCATTACTTCTCTGATTTCCCAGGCAAAATATAATTAACCCCAAGGGTTCAGACCCAGCTTATTTTGGTGCATGGGTGCATTTACTCAGCAGAAAAATGAACAATTCTTATTTAAATAACACAATAACTGACTGAATAACAAGTACCAATAAATTTACATTATATTTTACAGTTACTACATTTTGCTGGGGAACAGCCTGATAGATACCATTCATAGTAACTATTTTTGTACAGTAGATGTACATGTATGATATTCTTAAAGTGTAAGTAAAGTTATTGACCAAACTATACATATATATTATATTTATAATGTAGAAACATAAACTTAAACATTGAAAAGTAAAAGCGATTTTGTGTTTTTGAATTATCACCTCTTAATCCAGCTGCCTTTCTCCTCAGCATTTGTATGTACTTGCATTTCCTGTATAGTGCCCGGAAGTCACCTCCCCCTAATGAGGTCACACAATGACTCATTCTGCTAGTGCATGTTTAGTAATCTGATACTTTCCTTTCACTGCACAAGCCCTGCAGCACTGAATTCCAACCAGACAGTGTTGATTTTTAAGATAGAGAATGTGAGAGGGGTGGGGGTGTGGCCTCATACTCTACAGGAAGGAGGAATATTTTACAGAGGGATAACAAGTGCTGCAGAGTGAAAAGGTGAGTGAAGAGTTCATTAATCGTTTTTCCACTTTACAATACTTCAATGGGGCAACCTTTATAAATAGGGTTTACTTATACTTTAAAAGGCAAATACCTAATTTTGCATTGTTAACTTCCCTTTCCATTTAATGTAGATATTTATGAATAAAGAAATATGCTCCTATTCTTGCACTTTCCCTAGTCTTTCTAAAAGTTTTAATAACAAGCTCACAGGTATATATCTTCCTAAATTGGCTCAAAGGCTTTGCAGAAGAAAAGAAAAAAGTAAAAGTACTAGCGCTCTAACATGATTGCAAACAACTTTAAAAGGTAAACTCTAGAGAAAGTGTGTCAAGTGCTGTTAACTGTATCTCTAAAGAAAAACTGCCTGCTTCAGAAAGGATGTCAGCGCAAAAGGAGCAGGGATTACTGAGGCTCTGTCCATGGAAAGGAATGTTATAGCACTTAGATTTAGATTAAGATTACCATAATAGAGAAGGAGATAGGTGACATTTTTAGCAGTTTATCAGAGATGATGGCACAAACATGCACGCAAGAAATTCAATATGCAATATGGAGTGTTATGAGCAGACATTTAGTAATAAGGTTATGATGAGAGTTTCTGAATAAAAATGTAAACATGAAGAGTTATATAAATAGAACCACCCCACATACTGACATTTGGGACCCCCAACACTTTATTTTACTTTATATGCCATTTACTATGTATACTATCCAGTCACATTTCTTAGTGCCTAGTAGGTCATCAGTTCAATTAGTCAGTACTGGTAGGTTGGGTACTCTGGTTGGCTGAACAGACTGTGCCCCCTACAGAAATACCAGATGTTACCCCAATCCATGTCCCTACATAGGGAACCAGTGTACAACAAAATAGCAAACATCTTCAACACACAACCTCTGACAATACCAGAAATGTGAGACACACCATCTCAGCAGCCAATTTTAGTTATTGTTTTGGCGAATGACTTACAGGAATGCAGATACCTACAACTGGTAATTCTGGAAATATTGTTCATTTTTATGTATTTGTTTTTACAAACTTATCATGATACGTGATTTATTTTTCTTTTTACAATAAAATTAGATTATGATTTAATTATTTTCTAAGTGATTTCTTTGTAATAACTTCAAATTCACTGAATAACAGTAATAATGATATGCTCAGCGCATAATACGCTAATGTGAAAAAAAAAAGAAAAATATGCCAAACATATTTTTCTTTTGAACTTACCAGCGACAGTGTGAACACTCCCTCGGCGTTCACATCACTTCCTGTGTGGTCACATTTTGTGCGTGGCGTATATACACCAGCTAAAATGCAACACACACACACTGTGGGCAAAATTGATTAAATTCCAATCAATTGAAATCAAATTTCCATTGATCGGAATCGATTGAAATTCTGATCAATCGGTAAATTTTACGCATTTAATAAATTTCGCCGTGTTCCGGTCTCAGTATATGTGCATCATAAGCTATTGTGTCCGGAACAAGATAAGTACCATCAGCTTACACTGAGCCATATTTTTTTTTTCATACTAGCGTATTATGCACAGCGCATAATACACTTGTGTGAACCTAGCCTTACAAGCATAAAATCGATTTAAGTGCTGTAAAGAGTTAATAAACTCTTTACGTATAGAAAGCACTAGGAGTGAGAATCTTATAATGATGTTTTATGCTTTGACCTCTATATTTGAATGTCATTCCTTGATCTTGTTCAATGAATGGATGAAAATGCTAAAAGAATAAGAAAATTATAGTGATTTATTTTAATGGACCAAATTAAAAAAAAAAAAGATGTGAAATGATGCTGTCTGACACTTTAAGGGGATTGTAAGTCATGTTTTTGATGTATCATTATTTATGTGAAAACAAACATTTATCTCTATATTTTTTTTTTGTTCATTTTATTGCAGAAACCTTCAGCCAGGACAGCGGTCGGCAAACCGCGGCTCGCGAGCCACATGCGGCTCTTTTGGGCCTTCAGTGTGGCTCTTCCAGTATTTTAGAAGCTGCAGTCAGGAGACGCAGCTCTGTTGAGCCGCGCGATATGCCGGGGATAGAGGAAACGCCGAGCATAGAGGAGACGCCGGGATAGAGAGGAGACGCCGGGCACAGAGAGGAACGCCGGGGTGGATAGAGAGGAACGCCAGGGGGGATAGAGAGGAACGCCAGAGGGGATAAAGAGGAACGCCAGAGAGGATAGAGAGGAATGCCAGGGAGGATAGAGAGGAACGCCAGGGAGGATAGAGAGGAACGCCAGGGAGGATAGCGAGGAACACTGAGGATAAACGCTGAGGATAGAGAGGAACGCATAGTAAGACAAAGGTACGAAGAGGGGAGAGAGCACCAAGATTATGGATTAGAGAGGGGGATGTGGGATCTTCACGGG
>WMED01009673.1:0-16176 GCA_019650415.1 Pipa parva | reverse complement strand
TAACTGGAGGTGGGATCTTGATCTAGGGAATTATTCTGATCCTTCAGTATAAGAACATTAAAAGTTAGGGGTACTGGATAATTGAAGGTGGGACCTTGATCCAGGGAATTATTCTGATTGCTATATTTGGAGTCGGGAAGGATTTTTTTCCCTAATATGAGGATAATTGGGTCTTGCCCTATGGTTTTTTTGCCTTCCTCTGCATCAACATTGCAGGAAAATAGGCTGAACTGCACGGACTTGTGTCTTTTTTCAGCCTTATAAATTATGTTACATGTAAACACCATCACAACCCAATCTCTATGTCATCTTCTAGAAGAAAAATGTTGAAAATAAAATCACAAGATTTTATACTCATTTCAGGATCAGCGAGGTAACAGCTTCGTAGAAGCAGGTAACCATGGTTTATTGAAAAAAAATTATCCACCTTTGCTATAATAGAGGTTCCTTGTTATTTTACTGTATAATATTCTCTAGGAGAGTCTCTAGGCATCTGCATTCCCTATAAATAATTAAACTAGATTAATTTTTTCATTTCCCCGGTTAGGTTTTAAAAGAATTGCTAAAAAAAAAAAAATCTACTATTTGGGTAACTATTGATCACAGTGAACCATGATCCCTTTAATAAATTGAAAAAACCAACTGACCAAACGTGAACATTTTCACCACTGACCAATACCTTATTTCCCTTTAGGCACAAGAGGTCTGCATTTAAAGGCAGTTTAGATCTAATAGCGTCAAGTCAGGGAGATAAGCAGGCGCAATCGGGGTAATCTATTCCAAGATGGATTTTGAAAATGTAAATGTTAAACCTGACATTTATGATTTTGATTTGACTTTTCATGAAATTATGAATGAGATAAAACTTCTCAGTTTACTGCATAATTCAGTCTGTAATAATTTGTACAAAGTGACCACACCAGTTAGTGGGAGTGGCCTAATGTGTACATATAGTACGTATTGTAATGTACACATACAGCAAAATTTACTTAAGTCAAAAACAATTTTATATTTTTTTACTTTTTTGGCCTGAAAATTGTGGCTGAATTTTGGCTGAGAAATGGCAAGAAATGGGATGAAAAGGTCGAAAACATACTTTTCCACCTCTTCACATGTTTTTCGCCCGATTTTTAGCTGAAAAATTAGCAAAGAAGGTAAAAAAGTAAATTTTGATTTTAGTCTGTTTTTCCCATCCATTTCCTGGATGTAAACGCCAGGGCTGTCACTGCTTTACTGCAATAGTGTGAATGTGTACCACATTAATACATCAAGTCATTCCTCCGACAGCTTGTGCATTAGATCACAATTCCGAGTAGTAAAACCACATGAAATTTCTTGTGTTTGCGCAGAATCTTTATTTTTCCCTGAGAAAATTTGTCTTCGCATTTAATAAAAAGCGCAAATGACAAGCCACTTAGAAAACAAATTTATATTCCCTTCATCCAAACTGAGCAAATCCGCCATTTTTGTTGAGTGCTAAGGTGCGTGCAAATGTGGCGTTTGCATACATTTATTAATAGCATGCGTTGATTACTTTTAATTGCATTACACCCTTACATCTCCCGCTTACATTATTTATTAGGCTGTGTACAGAGAGCCACAGAAGCGGAAAACTGCTTGGTGTGATGCATCACAGTAAAACGGCAGTGGTTAGAATGACCATGAGCTTATCATACCCCAGGGCGCACTAAATGGGTCCTAAAGATTCAATAAAGCTTGGGCTGAATACTTACTTTAATGGCAACAAGAGCACTGTAAAAGAAGAATCCTCTTTAAAGGGACACAGAAATGGGGACTCATGCTCCTAACTATGTTCGTATGTGTATAGTTATTTATTAAGCGCCGCTAGATTCCCGCAGCACTGTACAATTCATTTCCTAATGGAATATTGCACTGCAAACCTTCGCCATGGGTCAAATTCATTGGTCAAGCAAACACCAATCATTTGTAAGATATTGAAGACTGATTAAAGAGTAAATAAAGATTGGCTCAGTAAATATGATGGTGAAAGGTCTACTGGAGTTTAGTGCAAGTTCCCGTAAGCCCTAATAGCCAAGTTACTATATAAGGGAGAACTAGTAGAATCATCCACAAAGATTTACAGTATGTGAAGGTTTTAAAAAGAAGAGTAATTCATAAAATGACTAATAAGAGACGGAAAGGGCCTTATTGACTAGAGTCCGAATTCACCTGTCAAATTCACTTCGCTACAATTCGAGTTGCGTCGCCAAAATAGATGAAAATTCACTTCACAGTATTGACTAAGTGGAGAATACACTTGTGGAACAGGTGGACAGTGGCGAATGTTGTTGGATGCATAGTGCGGTGTAGTCAGGCGGATAGAAGTAGGATGAGAAGTCATGCGGAGTGCGGTGTAGTTAGGCGGATAGAAGTAGGATGAGAAGTCATGTGGAGTGAGGGGAATTAGACAAGTGAAAGGCAGTGACGTCAGTCTCACCATATCCCACTAACTGTATTCTGTGTATATTCTATTTCTATGTCACCTTGTCCCTAGATCATGTTGTCACTTAGTCACAGTCACCATTGTCACTTTTGAATGAATAGTCGCCTTACGCAACACTGGAGCCCTGTCATTAACCCCCCGATTCCCCAGTCTGAAGTGGTGAAGTCAAACATGTGAATACGGAGCAGTTCCCCCAGTTACATTCGCACCTTTGCACCCACTCCTCCGCTTAATCAATAGTAGAGGTAACTGTGCACATGCATGCAAAGTGATGCAAAAAGCTTTGTAAGCTCGTGACTGTTGTAGTCACCCAAATTTGTTGCATATTTGCCACTTCGCAGAGTTTAGTCAATAAGAGAACATGGAGAAGGGGAGAATAGATACAAATTCACAGCTTTACGTAACTATTCGGTCTTATGTCAATAAGGCTCAGATAGCCTAAACTCAACTCCTTGACTGTGTATAAACCAAGGGCTGCATCAATAATTGTCATTTCTATCTGAACATTATATAGCTTATCATTTATATGCAGCATCTGGGACATCAGACGAAGAGGTCAGTGTATCTGGTGGGAGAGAGGTCAAGTCCGTTTCAGACAGTTTATGTATATTTTGTTTAAACTAAAATAACGAAGAAGGAAACAATGTTTCTTTTTATATATTACAGTAACGAATATGTTCCCTGGAAGGATAAAGGTGCTTTATTTATAACGAGGTTTCACAAACACCTTATTTTCATGTTCATAAAAACCTCCCCAGTCTCCGTATTACATTAATTTGTGGGATATGTGGGAAAGGGAACCGTATCTATGGAGATAAGGAAGATCTTTTGTATTTCATCATCGCTAACGATGAATACAAAGATAAACTTGTTCAGATCATTAGAAAAGAGCGTTAAAAAAAATGGCGAAATTTAAGATGCGATTGAGCCAAGCACGAGATTGTCTTTTTTTTCTGGCTTCATAAATTCTCCAGCCATAAATCAGCGAGCTGGAAGGAGAGACGGTCATCTACATCAATCTCAAAAAGGCAAAACATGATGTCAACTTGGCTGGAATCAACACAAATAGAATACAACTCAAAGTCAATAACCATGTTTATTTTGGCCGGCGAAAGATGGGATCTGAAGAGACGATCAATAAGTAAGTCAAGATGGTAGAACTTTGGGGAGAATAAAACATAGCGATCATCTTAATGGAACTTTCTCTATCGATTAAGAAGAAGAGTTTTTCTTTTCATGCAGAGTCATCTACACGAGCGTGAGCAGAGGGTCTCCGCAAACTGCTTTAAGGGCAATGGTATTTGCATAGGAACACTGACGATAACATTAAGGAGCTAAAGGCCAAATAGTTGCATACAGGTGCGAATTCACATTTTTAGGGCCTCATTGACTAAAGTCTGAATAGTTGACTAGATCTATGAATTTGTGTCTATTCTTCTCTTCTCCATGTTGTCTTATTGACTAAAAATGGTGAATACATGAGCAATTTGGGCAATTACAACAGTCACAAACTTACGGCGCTCTTTGTATCATTTTGTGTGCGCGTGCGCAGGTATTTCTACTATTGACTAAGCAGAGGAGTAGTGAGAAGGTGCGAATGTGACAACATGAACTGCTCAGAATTCACCTGTTTGACTTCACCACTTCAAACTGGGGAATTGGGGGGTTGATGACAGGGCTCCAGTGTTGTGTAAAGCGACTATTCATTCAAAAGTGACGATGGCGACTGTGACTAAGTGACAACATGGCCTAGGGACAATGTGACATAGAAATAGAATATACACAGAATACAGTTAGTGGGATATGGTGAGACTATTGTCATTGCCCTTCACTTGTCTAATTCCCCTCACTCCGCATGACTTCTCATCCTACTTCTATCCAACTGACTGTACCGCACTCCGCATGACTTCTCATCCTACTTCTATCCAACTGACTGTACCGCACTACACATGACTTCTCATCCTACTTCTATCTGCCTGACTATGCTGCACTATTCATCCGACAGCGATCCTCACTCTCTGCCTATTTGACAAGTCTACTCTCTAATTAGTCAATACTGAGAATTGAACTTGTGACTATTTTGGCGATGTTGCTCAAATTGTAGAGAGGTGAATTCAACAGGTAAATTCACTCTTTAGTCAATGAGGCCCTTATTTGCAGGAGACGGATACTGACACAGTCGCAGCTTCGCTGTGGGAATCCACTGTTTAGTGAGTAAAGAGAAGAGAATAGAAGTGTAGATATGCTGAGGTGATGAGAATTCGCTTCAACAGTCGTATGAATGAATAGGCCCCTTAAAGCAGTAACATCACAATGCAAAATGAATTCTAACGATAGTACAGTTATACATTCCTGTTGTTATTTCTCCTACAAAGGTTTATATTTTACTTCAATTCATCTCGCCACTTCGACCCTGTAGGTTGCATTTGCTGACATTTGATTGGATGTACACTGTACTGTACACTGCAATTAGCACCGATGTGTAAAAGCAGTGAAATGGAAGTGTTACAGTAACTACTTATAAAAGGGGTTTTATACAAATTATGCAATATAGTATATAAAGTAAATACATTTATGTAATTAAGTTGCAAAATATAAAAAAAATGCAGTGTAATGAGGAGGCGCTATTTTCTTGCGGACTATGCGAGACAGAATTGACTGTAAAGGTGAAATGCGGTACTGCAAGTGACCGTCAAAGGAATATTTCCGCCGCAATATTTTTTTAAAGAATGCATCTACCGGAAACTGCGGATTTATTTCAGTCAAGCGCAGGTTAAACAAACACCTTTTTTCTTAAAGCGGAAGCGAACCAGTGATGCAGGCGGATCATTACATAAAGTCTGAACAATTAGGAAGTTAGGGAAGGGTTTATATTTATAAAATAATGTCTTGCGATGCCTTTGGGACAGTGCAACAGATGGATCCGGGAGAGCCCAAGTCAGTAGATGCCTCAATGGAATAAGTCTACTTTATTTACATCCCTTTGGGTGATGGCACAGATGGGCATCACGTATGCCCGCACCTCTGCCAAGTATTATGTAAAGAACATTATCTCTGCTGTTTGGTGATCTTCATAGCATGAAGGGGTTAAAAATAATGGTCCTGCTCGCTGCTTTATTTAGGAAAATCACTAACGATATGTTTTAAACCGCAACTAATAAAAGGGGGGGGGGGGGTGTGGATTAATTTTACATTGAAACATTAATCATTTGTAGGCAATTATAATCTAAAATGTCCCCCCCCCATGAACAGAGATAAAGCGGATCTTTCAAATGAAATGAATCCAAGCTGAGCCTCATTTGCGCTTGTTCGTTATTTTGTTACCCTCAAATTACTTCCGCTTTAAACTTTCACCAGCGAAGGATTTTCGGATCCTTTTAAATGGGATTGTACAATCTTTACCACTCAACCCCTCCCCCCCACCTACCCCCCCATTGTTCCCTTTGTCTGTGGTTCTACCGGAAAGCCTGGCGTAAATGCGCTGTATATACGGTATACATAATTGCAGATATATAAACAAGTACGTATATATACAGTATATACAGTATATACAGTATATATATATATATATATATATACACACACACACACACACATTTATAGCGTGTGCGAGCAGACGTGACAGTGAGACCGCTGTTGTACAAGCTTTTGTAACTATACGGGGTGGAGGGGGGATAGACCTGATTCGTCTGTTGCCCCCTGCTGGTTACTGACGCCATGCTGAGTACAGCGTTCCATTTATTTACATTACTTTCATTGTTATTTGGAAGAAAGACAAGCGTACACCACCTCCCCGCATCCCCCCCTATAAATATGAATAATAAAGGGTCCGATGAAAAATCGCAAGAGCGGCATCAGCTGCACTGAAAATCTATTTCATTTCTTACAGAGAGAGAAAGAACAATGAGTCACATCTTAAAGGGGCCAATCGTTTTTTCACAAATAAATCTCAATTTCTCTATAATATTTTATATTAATAATAGCAATCCTACGCCGGACTGACCAAATACCGCTGTTTCCTATGTGGACTTAAATACATTTCATATTTTCATATTTCAATATGTTGCCCTTTAAAAGGTTATACATTTTCCATATATGAGTGTTTAAAGGAGAGGGTGGAATCGGAGAGAATGGACATTGGACCATTAGTGTTTCCAACATAATGAATCAATGATGTTATGACCAGACACATACTATGTTATCGACAGGAACTATACATTGCATGCTGGTCATTTCCCATGTTCCCCTGGGGGTGTCTAACTTGTGTTTAATGTAATGTTATTTTAGACATGAATGTACAAACAGGTGGGAATATAGTATCTGATGTACACACTGACGCCTTATACTACAGACATTTATATATGTATATTTAAGGCACAATATTATATATTATATGATATAATAGGTATATAGAATTCAATGTAATAATATGATATGTACAGTATATATGACAATTTAATATTATAGGTGTATAACATGTAAATGTAAGACATTGTAATAATATACAAGGTATATAATAAGAAAAGATAATATTATATTATATAATAGGTAAATATAAGACATTGTAACAATATTATATTATATATCAGGCAATACAATTATATTATATGTCAATATAAGGCAATGTAGTATTATTATTTGAATATATGGCAATGTAATAATAGGATATTACAGGTTTATACAGTATAAGGCAATGTTCCTGGATGGAACTAGTCCAATTACAGCTGACTGACTGCTTCTTTGCATGATCCGTTTCTAATTGCCAGTGGTGTTAACCAGATTAATCAATTTATTACAGGCAAATTGGCTTCTTACTGTGATTTACTGTAGGTAAGGCAGCTTTCCAGTAATCCCTGCTAATCACTCACTGTGGTCAACACAATTCATAGATCCAAACTCTTCTAAATCCTCTACAGGCTACAATACACTGGACAGGCACTGATTTAATGTGGATGTGTACATATACACACACGCATACACACAAACACACACAAATACACACACGCATACACACAAACATACACACGCATACACACAAACATACACACAAACATACACACACATACAAACACAAATACACACAAGCATACACACAAACACACAAAAATGCAAACACACATACACATACACACATACACACAAACATACATACATGCATACACACAAACATACACACACAAATACACACATGCATACACACACACGCGCATACACAAACATACACACACAAATACACACACATACACACAAATATACACACACAAACATACACACACGCATACACACACACAAATACACACACATACACACATGCATACACACAGACACAAACACACAGAGACAAACACACACATGTACAGTACACACACAGACACAAACACACACACATACACACACAGACAAAAACACATACAAACACTCCTGACTAGGAGAGAGATATTGTTTCCTGTATATTTGTTGAGAGTGTGAGTTGGAATTTGCTATTAAAGATGATGTTTAACTCCCACATTTACCCAGTCACAACACTGTGTGCACTGTAAGTATGGGGGTGAAGTTGGGTAGGAAATGCGTGGCGCAGGTCTTTTAAGGTAAAGAAGTGACCAGTGGTCATTGCTAGGTCATGGCTTGCTAGTAGGTGGGGTAACAATTTTCTGACACAGTAGTAGTAGTAAGGGAGACTTGAATACATTATAATAAAATAAAATGTGTGTATTTGTATTTAAAGCTCTGCTTCTCACATTAAACACACCATTGTTTTCTTTGCAGGTTTGTATTCGGAGGATTTATTTTAATGCGACTCACAATCACAGAGGGCCTCACTGACTAAAGTCCAAATTCACCTTTTGAATTCACCTCATTACAATTCGAGTTGCATCACCAAAATAGATGCAAATAGACGCTTCTCAGGACTGAGTAAGCAGCGAATACACTTGTTGAACAGGTCAGGTGAACATCAGTGAGCTCTGTCAGATGTGTAGTGTGGTGTAGTCAGTCGGATAGAAGTAGGATGAGAAGTCATGCGGAGTGAGGGGAATTAGACAAGTGAAGGGCAGTGACGTCAGTGTCACCATATCCCACTAACTGTATTCTGTGTATATTCTATTTCTATGTCACATTGTCCCTAGGTCATGTTGTCACTTAGTCGCAGTCGCCATTGTCACTTTTGAATGAATAGTCGCCTTTCACAACACCGGAGCTCTCCCATTTAACGTGCACGCAAAGTGATGCAAAATGCTCCGTAAGAACATGACCATTATAGTCGCCAGAATTGGTTGTGTACTTGCCACAGAGTTTGCTCAATAAGAGAACATGGGGAAGATGAGAATAGATGCAAAGTGCTAGCTCTATGCAATTATTCAGACTTTAGTCAATGAGGCCCACAATGTGTCATTTTCACTGGTGGACACTTTTGTTAAATGAGCTTGCGGTATAATAACACCCGGGAATCACCCCTAACGCTGACTGTATGGTCATTATCAATCAACGGTGCCTGCGAAATTCTGCACCGTCATGTGCATGGAATTAGGTCACTGAGATTAGACAATGATACAATTCATCTGCAATGCATCCGCCCCCGTTGTCATCTTGTTAGTGGCCTAAATAGTATCAGTTCTGAAGTGCTTCACTAATAATACTCTCGATAATAAATGCTCGTGTTAAAAGACGGCTGACGATCACTCAAAAGGCTGCTTGGATGACGATGTCCTGAATTTTTAAAGCTATTTATGATGTCATTGAAGGAATTCTAAAGAGTTTTGGAAGTGTTGTGAATTGTCAACCAATATTCACAAGGACGAGTTCCGTGCAGGTCTGTTATTTTAATATTAACCTACATTGTGTATCATAGCGCAGATGAGTAATGTGCTGCTTGAACCATTGTATTCATTAACAATCATCTTACCCAGCTGGCAGAGCCTGCGCTCGCTCGTACGAATTACTTTGCGTTTTCTATTTTTTTTCTCACCGGCTAGTCTTGAATTGGCTGTATTGATTTTGTGTCTCTCTTCTGCACAGTAACTTTTCATTAGAAACACAAATGTCTGCAGAACACCTTCGTTAGAGGCTACGCTTCTAACCAATGCTTAGCAAAGAACAGGGATGCGGGCGCACAGGAATAATCCGTGATTTACGTGGGATGACTGTCAAGGCTGAAACAAGCGCCTGTGACTAACAGGAACCTTGTTACATTTTTTTTCAGCAACAACTTACTCAGCTGCTTTCATTCTCCGGAACAAATAGCTTATTCATGTTTTCCCTACTCAAGGACAATACTATATACGCAGGGCACATGGAGCTATTTCCTCTGGGTTAGTATATTGGAGGTATGTTCATGTTCTAGGTGGGTCTCCAGATCCATGCTGGGTGTGATTAGAGGAAGTGCAAAGGTCTCAGTTGGTGCTGGGTTCCTAGATCTGAAGGTTCAACATGACCTACAAGGTGGTAGACCTTTTGACAAACGAGGACAAATGTTGGAACATCATGGAAGTAGAGTGTAGCACCATGTTAGCCATAGATATAAGCAAACACAAGTAGAGTGCAGCGCCACATCAGCCATAGATATAAATAGAGACAAGTAGAGAATAGGGGATACCTTTTATTGGCTAAAGGAATAGATGGTAAATGCAAGCTTTCCACACTACCTAGCTCTCTTCTTCAAGCATAGCATCTCTTCTTCTTCATACCATGCTAGAAGAAGAGACCTAAGTAGTGTGGAAAGCTTGCATTTACCATCTATTCAGTCTTGTCTCTGCCAATCTCATGGAACCAACACACAGTCATTATATAATGGTCTGGAAACATTTGTTAGGATAAAACTGGTTGGACAGAGGATTGTTGTTTGAACTGAAAGTAGAGGAATCCAGGAACATATGTACTGGGACCATGGATACTCTTCCTGTACCACTGGGTTCAGGCAAATCTGATGGCAAGCTTAACTGTATAATTACTCTTATTTTTTTTTTTATGTAAAAAGCCGAAGAAGCTTCTGATACAGCTTGTTTCAGTCGTATATTATCTCTGGGGCCAGTATACTACTGCACTAGTAAAGTTACCCATAAAATGTAAATATGAGACTTTTCCTGTGAAACCACCTCTATTCAGAGACAGTTTGGTCCATTCCGACTACTGATATTCTAGACAGTCAATGAATTTAAGTAATCCATAGCAAAATATCAGTTATGGAGTTTTTCAACTTGCAACATACTGGTTCCTATGGCTATTGCACTAGTGTGAACAGATGTCTCTATTTCATATTACTGCATTAAGTGATCTAATTAGCAAGAGATTTTGTCTTATAATTTCCCAGTTTAAAGAAATACTATCTGAGATTTTGGAATGGAGTGCCATCAGCTGGAGGTAAAGCACGCTCAATGTGATTATAACTCTTATGAGTATCAGTGGGCACAAATATTTCCCTGGTCTACAGTCACATAGCAACCAATCAATGTAGACCAATATAAAAAAACAAAACAAACAAGCCTCAAGTTGCTATGGCTTACTCTACCGGACCTTTCCATGCTCCTGTGTGTCTATTAGGGCAGTGATAGTCAACATCTTCCATGCATCTGGGTCAACTCAATGTTTTACACATAAGATCCAGGCCAGATCCTTATTATTTCATGCATTTAATGTAAATGGAGGACAGATGGAGGCTGAAAACCTTTCTAGACCACACCCCAAGTCTCCAGATGGAGACGTAGATCTTCTGTATATTTAAATACTCCCGCCAATTGACTACACAGTCTTTAACTTCCCCTTTGCTGGGATATCATCCTGCTCCTTTCTCCTACCCCTGGTATAAAGAGTCTGTTTAATTCCACCTCCCAACGAGGGGGTTAAAGCAGCACTGATTGATGACATAGCTAATGTATTTATGCATTGGATTTATACATTCTGTAGGTCTGATAAATGTTTCTTATTTACTACAGAGAAATCAATCACCGTTCCTATGGCATATATACATATATATTACATTTTGGTTGTCTGTCACTGGAAACTCAATGGAGAAAGTGCTGCCCCAGGATTAAAGTACTTAACCTTCAGATTTCTATTGATTCACTGTATTTTGTTCTCTATTCCTTGAGTTTATGATTGAGCAGTTGTGTACATAACCACAATATGCCACAAAGAGCACAGTATTATAGAAAGCCTATCTTTAGATTCAGACTAGGTTCTTATGTTTTATTAATATATTATTATTTATTAACGTGCCGTCGGTTAGTTAAGTGTTATAGCGCTGTGTGCATACTTGAAGGAGTACTATACCCTCCATTATTGTCAAGGTTTATATAATACGTGTATACGAAACAGAAGTGAGAAAAATTGTCAGCTCTTATGTTACAGTATAAATAATTATTACTGAAAATATAGTTATACATTTTTATCTCAATTCAAAAGGACTCCAGTAAGTCCCCCCCCCTGCTCTTTGACCTTGCAGGGTGCATTTCCTCACATCTAATTGGACGTTGCATGGCGTTTGGTCCATCAGCTGCAAGTGCACTGAACATTTTAGCGTAGTTCAGTCTTTAAGGTTTCATGTGATACAAAAATATTCAGAATTATACACAAAATATATGTGAATTTCTACTTATGTATTTTTTTTAGATGGAAATGATTGTCTACCAACGATGAAAATGGCATTCGCCAATGGAAGCGCATTTAAGTGATGGCATTTGGTCCGTGGATATACATGAAGTGTGAGGAGGTTAATTCACTAAGGTGCGATTTTAACTGTCGAATTCTAAAACAGCGTATACCCATAGTAAATCCGCGACAATTTCCCACATTGTAAAGTTGCGACAATTTTTTAAAGTTAAGATTTGTGACAATTTTCCCATAGTAAAGACGTGACTGCGACAGTATCAGCCTATTGCGACTGTCTTTATCTGGCAAATTCGCAACCTATACGCAACAATTCGGACCTTAGTGAATAACCCCCTAAATTTCATAGCTTGAAATATATTTAACTTTGTATTGAATTCTGTTAATATGCTACAAAAGTCTATGGTCACGTAAATCAATTCTCTATTCAGAAACTGGTCTCTAACGCAAAGCGTGGTAGGATCTACCGTGCATTAGTACGAGGAAGGCTTGCAGATAAGGATTTAAATGGCCGCCCACTCGTTCATTTCATGCACACTGGTCCCCCATTGTAAACCCCTGGCTTCCACGATTTACTGTTCATAAAATAGTCACCGATTTAGCCCTAGAAAGGCCTTGGCGGTACAAACAAAACGATAAAAGGTTAGATTAGACTTTGCAGAACGAGTCGGTGGGATAATTACTATTATCTGCTGATCCATAAACTCTTCACACAAATTGCAACAGTAAAGCAAGGAAAAAACCTGACACGTTAATAGCAGTGCGCGTCCCAGCAACCGATCTCCTCCTTGCTTACCCTTTCTACTCTGAGAGTTCCAATTCCATCAGCTCCTGACAGGCTGAACTAACAGCCACAGCAACCGATGATATGAACGCTCAGAGACCGCCACTAATTATTACTAAACTTCCCAGTGCTCCTAGTAAAGAGGAAACTACTGTCCCTCTCTGAGTCTAGTGAACAGCTTAGGACCTGGGAGTAGGATCCTTCTATTCCTTAAGCCACCATTGTATGTAATATATCATTTCATTTATAAAGCGCCACCCATTATATACACCATTGACTGTTTATTGTGCACAGATGCTCTGCCTCACAAGGAACATTGCTTTCTCTGGAAGCTGAAATATTTAACATATACACACTGTACACAATATAATATACAGTCTCCTGTAGTTTATAGGGCTTTACAATTACTGAGTAGTTAAGTGGCCATATAAAGGTACAAGGCTGAGTTCTACAGGAACTCTGAGTACCAGTCAAGTATTATAAGGGATAATGTACTCCTTACTGTACATTATAAGGATATTAGAAGCATTGAGGGATTCTGGGACCATATAAAGGTACAAGGTTGAGTTATACAAGAACTCTGTGTACCGCTTACCAGTCGTGGCATATTTGGAAAAAAATCTTAATATTTGGCTATGAGACCTGGGGGGTTTGACGCAAGCGAACGCATTGCACGTCATTAAGAGATGCTTTGGTGAACAGAAAAAGATGCAGGCAACGCCATCATTGTCTGGACAGGAAAATAAAGTGCTTGACTTCATAGGTCTGAAAAATCTTTAGTACGGTGAGAGGTTTTGCTGTCCTAAGATTTAAAAAAGAAGCTGACGTCCCTAATCGTCCGGACCTGCTGATACCGGAGGCGAAATGGAAGAATGAAAGCTCGTTATTTATTCTCTTTCATTAGGAGAGACCAAGATGGAAATTCATTTAGTTGCACAAAGGTTCCTTCTGCTTTCAACAGATAAAACTCAACAGATGGGGTATTTATATACACTTTTTGTACCTCTGACCCAATTTCCCCTTTTTTTTTGTTATATCACACTTCCATTTCTTGACATGGAATAAGCATTTTATTTACTTCACAATGTAATAAATACCCCCTACATGCCTAACCTGAGATATGTCCACACATGCATGTATGTGATCATGCCTAGAAATTAAGAGAGAGCCTATGCACTAAGGGATCTGCCTCATGACAACTAAAATCTACATACAAGGGGAACACGTTCACGTTATTAACTTGTCCACTACTTGGACGACATCAGAAAATAAATGCACTCCAATGATTTACTTCTGCTTTGGACGAAAGGTGGGAGACGTATAATATTTTTCTGGATTTACTCGTTCATTAGTCAAGTCAGAGTTAACAAGTAGATATCTACCTTTGTAACTGCTAACCACTCTGTAACTTAGTCAATGAAGCATCAAGTACATTGTCTGGATAAGTCTTCCATAAGCCTAAGGTCACAAATGTCTAATGACGTTTGTAGACTTGGTTTAGCAATTTTTTTGGGAAAGTTTTTCAGCAATTTCATGCTTTAAAAACATCTAATTTTTGTCTAGATCACAATTTTCTCTGAAAGTAATCAAAATGGACTTAGTAAATACACCCCCTCTATGTGCTCAGTTGCCCTTTAGGAAGTACCATATATACAGTATGTTAATCATTTGATTGTCACATCATTGGGTAAAACAAGGGAACTAGACAAAAATGGATCTTTACATCTGCAATGTTCAACACAAAATATGTCCACAATTATAGTTAGAGATGAGGGAAACAGTTCAACCTGATAATTACTTTGTATTCATTAAATTCTAATGTGCCTATGCTAAAAACAAAGTATAGAACAGACTGATCACTTATGTTTATTTATATTTTATTTATGTAACTGTTTAAAAGAAATACTTCAGCAGTTTCTTTAGTAATCTGCGCCGAGCGAATTGCCGCTGGTTCTCGACAGATGACTGATCTGTTCACAAAAATGGGCAATAATTGAGTGACAGCTGCACGTAGAGCTCGACACATATAGTTTATAGATTTCCAGATTCTTCTTTCACTTCTATTCTTTCAAGCAATGAATGGAAGCACCCCAGGATACAGAAATAACACTCGGGGAAAAAAGGCAAAAGGAGAGCAGCTCACCAGGAGAAGATTGGCCAAACACACAATTAATTCTGTCAGCAGGAGAAGAACATTTTATCAAGGGTAAGTCTGGTTTACCCGTTGTTCTATTCTTACTTATCCAGGGTTGAACCTACACTTAAGGATCATAATAAATGGTTGAAAGGAATAACGACTATCTGGGGTATTGTGTGATGTCTACATCCCATTGATGACCAACCATGAGAGGAAGTTCCTTGGTTATTCTCATTTAATTGTCCCCAAAAGCAGGTCTCTCTCTCTACCTGAAAGTCTAACTGCCAGTCCAATGATTAAGTAGATCAATGTAAGCCTTGGCACTACAGTGAACTTCCTAGTTCATACATAAATGTCTTTAAAAGACACAGTTGTAAAGAATTTGCCAACATGGTGGAACTTCATATTCCTGACTTGATTTGTTCCATGTATTAAATATTTTATATCAGAAAAAATTATATGAATAATGATAATAATGAAATGAACCCTTCCGGAAAAAAAATCTCTACCCCCTCTCCCATTGGCTGACCCACATCAAGACAGATAACAGTTTATTTAATTCATTTATAATAAATAAATAATACATAAAATAAATAACCATTAGCCTCTTTAACCTCGGAGGGGAAATAAATGATGGCTTGCCTTGTGGACACAGATATAAAATGAAGGCAGTGGTCCCACAAGACCGTTGTAAAATGAGAATTCTTTATCTTAAAGGTCAGTGTTTCCATTGTCTGTGTTTATCACAGAGGGGCGTTAAATAATTAAGTAGTAAAGAGGAACAGATAAAACACAGAAACCTTGACTAGGGGTTCTTACACAAGGTAAAAAAAATATACAAGGCACTTAGAGGTTTATCCACACACCATAATATTCATTTCTATGTCATTTAGTAGCTAATTTTACTTTACAATAAGAAATTCAATGACAAAGTGTGTGTGTGCGGGGTGGGGGGGAATTCCCAAAGAAATGAACTATTCTTACTGATTACAGTGGAGTTATAACTCTGTCAGACGTCAGACAAACAGCAACAATGCAGTGGTCACTACAGTATTTTACAATAATAATCTAGGCCATGGGTCCCCACTGGAACCAATAAGAACCTGGAGCTTGACATCTTTATAATCACGGTCACCAGTGCTTTTTTTGTAAAAAAATATTTTCCGGTACCCATTAATTAATTAATTAATT
>WMED01009672.1:0-16177 GCA_019650415.1 Pipa parva | reverse complement strand
CAATAGAAGATTGGAAAAACGTTGCCTGGTCTGATGAGTCTCGATTTCTGCTGCGACATGTATATCAGTGAATTAAAGGGAGCCTGCAAAAATTTTAATTTTTTTTTTAATAAATAACATCTGGCAAATCTGCCACATCAGTTAATGAAAAAAGAAGTAATATTTCTTAAACCTAAACACAATCTGGATGAAATAATATAAACATGGATTTTTTTTTATATTTAATTACTCTGTCCTCTGAACCTTTTGTGACTTTCAGTAACAAAACCACATTATTTGGGTTGATAAATGGGTTCCAGTTCTAATAACTAGAATTTTGGTCTTTAAAGCTTCCTAGATGAAACTTTTCAGCCACAAGTTCACTCACAGTTAACCTCCCTGCTAGGATTTGAACACAGAACCTGGTGCATATTGTGCATAGACGTTTCTACTAGGTCATCTGTTGCTTGAGGAGTTTTCATGAACCCTATAGCACTTGGAGTACTAGGCTCAGAGTCTTCCAATTACCGTAGCTTCACATTTTTGCTACAGGTACAGTGAATTCTCTAACTAGCCTTTATAGCTTTGAGCTTCCACTAAACATTGCTCAATTTTAGGACTCTGATCACAGTAACTTTCTGAGTGTGGTCTTCCAATTCTGATCTTCTTGGTTTATTACTCCTGCTTTGTTCCCCAGACTACTCTTGATTTCTGTCTTCCCCTAGCCTTTGGCTTGTGACTTGGACTTTGAATTTGATCATTTTCTAACTTCGCCCTTCTCCTGTGCATTAATTCCAGGTTATACCAGAATCCAGATAGCTGCTAACTAGTGTTGATCGATACTATCGATTTCAGTTGAAATCGGTACGATTTTTTAAAGAATCGGTGTACCTCGATGACTCGATAATTTCCACAAGTAATCGTTAAGGAATCATCATCGAATCAATTTCTTCTTTACCGGCTGTCTCAGTGCTGCCGCGGCTTTTTGGCTGATAGCAGAGAGAGGGTTAAACTGCTCCCTTACATCACCACTCCCCCTCACACAGATGATGCTGCGCAGCCCTTTCTCTTCCTCCACTACCTTCCCACCCCCTCCCCTTATGTCTCAGCCACAGCCAATCTCTGGGGGGTTGCGCATACACAGAATCCCAGCACTCAGGAGAATCTGTACTCGCACCCCCTGCCTGACCTCACGGAGCAGCAGAGCAGCACCTCCCCACAGCGCCTTGACGTCCTCCTGTGCTGAGCGCACGGAGTCTGGGATGGAAACGGACTGTCCTGAGGGGGCGGGGCCTCGTTCACCTGTCCCGGTTACAGTCCAGGAAGTCCAAACACATAGAACTCATCGGCACCCATCTCCCCAGACACCCCATCCACAGACTGCCGACTTGAGAGGTTAGTGTGAGAGAGATCATTGGCGCATTTGCTAATAACGATAATCGTTATCGGATACCGATTATCGAACCGATGATTTCATAAATCAATTATCGGTCCGATGACAATTATTGTTATCATCGCTCATCACTACTGCTAACCATTCCCATTTCTCTTAAATTATAAATAGAGGATTCCTAGAGGTAGTGTAACTATTGCTTGTAGATACACGCTGCTGCTTCTGTACTACCATCAGGTACCAACACTTAGAACAAACATATAGTTATACTCCTGTTATACTCCTGAGGAAGCCTTAAATTACGGCAAAACGCGTTGAGGGGAGGCCCCAGCGGTCATCTTGTCTGGATCTAATTGTTTGGACTGTGATATTTACTGCTCGTCCACTTTTGATTTTTTTGTGACCTGCTTTTCAAAGTAAAACGTTCTTTTGTTCTCTCAAATATTGTGAGTACCTTTTCATTTTATACAATTATCTAAATAAAGGCTTACTACACTATGAAATACCTTTTTCATTCTATATGAGTTTATGGATATTTGAGACGCCTTTTTGGAGCAATTAATAAGCGGAATATGAGAGGTGTTGCTGTCTCTGCACTCATTTGGCTTGATTGAACATATAAGAAGTGATCTAAGGGGGTCGCTGCATATTTGATACATGCCTGATACATTCTTCTATCTGGTGAGCATTTAGTACGACCGTAAGGTCGTCAAGAGTGGATCTCACATTATTGGTGATTGTTCATTTTTTCTGCACTTCATCATCTTTTTACTATTTGGGGCGTTTTGTACATTCTATAATCATCCTTTTGTTATGGTTCGGCAGTCGGCACTATTAGTGCCAATTGTTTTGCTCTTTTTCACAGATTTTTTTGCTTTTGGTTGTGACAAGTTGGAGTCTGGAAAACACTCCATTTGAAAAAGAAGCAGTAATTTCATCATTCACGATTATTGACTTTTTTGGACTTTTTATTATACATTTGTATTTTTAGCTCTGCACCTTGTTTTGTTTTCACGTAGCATTTAATACAAATGGAAACTGACACAACCCCTTACCTTTACATGTATGAAGGCTCATCCTGAACACTTACTTGTCACTGACCTGCTATACTGGGTTCAAAAGCATAAGTTTAACCTAAAAACAGTATGTAATCCTCTCTATAGTTTGCTTTTGGACTTTAGAAACAGAAGACTGAAAAAGAAGAGATGATAATAATAATATAAAGTCCAGAACGTGTATACAGTTAATAAACTCTTGTTGTACAAACCATTTTAATAAATACTTATTATTATTATAACATATTATAGAGAGGACATTATTATACTTCATGTCGTAAGATCTGTTAGGCAAAAAAATAAATCTTTTTCTGTTGTTGCTGGTACTTTAATGTTTTCCGGAATTGTTTAATTTTTCATACCAATTTAATATTTTTATTATCACCCCCTTTTATTCAAAGTGGCATTAGCAACGTCTTTACTTAAAGCATGTTGCAAACCCCATTCAGTATTATTCTTTTTTTTTTATTTTTTTATCTTTACTTCCATATATATTATGGGGCCTGATATGAGATTAAATTGATTCATAGCCTTATGCATTTACACATAGCTATATACAAATAAATAAGTCACTAGTCCAGTAGAACATGACAATACACGTGTGTTTAACACCACTGAAACATGAGTTTGCGCTGTGCGTCACCATTTTTGTAGCTTTTAGAAATCAAAGTTTGAAAGAAAGTCTGACCTTTGACAAAGCCATGACTTCTGAGTCTGTGAAATTTTGAGATGCCATTATTATATTATGAATTACTCTATATCAAAGCACCATTTCTATCTTTTCTGACCACAACTGCCCTTTATAGTTATAGTTACAAGTTCTTTTACCCATCCCTATATCTGTCAGAGTTATTTTTAGCTTAGAGCTGAAACCCAATACACCTTTTTTACTACAGCAATGTCATTCGCTGCCCTCTTCATGAGAATCAGCATTGTTTCTCACAAGGTTGTTTGAACAGAAATACAGTCACAGTGATGATTTTTTATTATATCTTAAGTAACTATATTTGATTATTACTTGATGAAGAGGATAACATAATTCAGTAAAAAAAAAATTCATGGACAACGTTAATTTATATGCTTCTGGATTTTATTCTGATAGGCCTATTTATTTAAGGCAACAAAAGGATGATTGATAACTGCCTGAAAGCCCTATATTTTAATACTGATGCAAAAACACAGTCACTCTAACTGCCTAATACAAAATTATAATGGATTCTTTTTAAAATGTATAGAGTAATTACCAGGGTCTCATACAAATATAATGAAAGGGAAACTATAGTCAAAATACATCTTTACATATGCAGTACTATACCTTAGTGAGAAGCGTTTCTCCCCATAGATGTTTTATGTGATGTAGAAAAATTGAGTAGGCAACACTTATAAACTTCCGCACCAAGAAATGTGCATGTGACATGTACTGGCCAGTTTTCCATGAAACGGTACCCTCCCCTGAACATTTTTTGCCCTACTTATTACTTACCACATGTGCACAAGTCAGCTTTCCCTCTGTAATCTCCTGCATTCCAACTTAATTTATGCAGCCAAAAGGTCAGAACACTGCTTAACCAATAGCAGTCAGGCAGCTTTTTCTTCTCATGTTGCCTGACTATCAGAATAGAAAGTGGCGGGGGAGTGGGGGGGGGGAGGAAAATGTCAGCTCTCAAGAAATCTAATTAAGGGAAAGAAGCAGCTAGTATTATTTCTTCCCTAAACTTTTTGTAACTATTTTTGTCAACAATTGGCTTAGTATACAGGAGTTTTATATGTATTTGTGCAACTATATCAGCACTACAGCACCACTTTACCCATTATCATTATCAAGCAGTTGCATTTCCTAGAAATTACAGCCCAAAACAGGAAAAGAGAAACTCGCCAACCATTGAAAAAAAAAAGCTGTCCTGTTTTGTTCTCATGAATTAGTTTGTGAATTGAATGTAAACCAATAACATTTGAGCATCTCCCTTACTTGAAATAAATGTGTTGAAGCTATTTTACAAAAACTTTTATATACACACTGAAATTAGACTTCCTTATGTTTTACTAATGCTTCAAAGGCCCGTTGTAGGATTGTTTCTCTGGAGACCTTTAAATAAACCTAATAAAATGTTCAGTCTAGGAATAGAAAAGAAACAACAAAGAGTAATAATGATTTGAGTCTTATTATCAGATACCAAGGGGGTAATTCAGCAAAGAGCGAACTTACCCTCCGATCCTTTGCCTCAGCTCGCAGAGACTGTTACGCGTTCGTTGATGTACTGCACGCAGACATCAGTGAACGCTTTAAAAGTTTCCAGTCTCGCGAGGCGTCTCGAGTTGAGCCTCACCGAGACTGGAATCCCTTTAAAGCATTCGCTGATGTCCACATGCAGTACATCAACAAACGCGTAAC
Source organism: Pipa parva (assembly GCA_019650415.1). Classification (NCBI taxonomy): domain Eukaryota; kingdom Metazoa; phylum Chordata; class Amphibia; order Anura; family Pipidae; genus Pipa; species Pipa parva. The sequence continues at coordinate 11,358 of WMED01009672.1, read as the reverse complement.
AGTCTCTGCGAGCCGAGGCGAAGTAACGGAGGAAAAGTTCGCTCTTTGCTGAATTACCCCCAAATGTCTTCACTGTAAAAGCACTTTTGTCATGGAAATTATTATGCATAAAATGTATTCTTTTGCACTGATTTGTTATTGTAAATTAGTTTTAAAATATTGCAAGCATTTTGTGAAATAATAGCAAATAATGGGATTAATGAGAAACTTCCATTTTAAAGTTTACAGCAAACTATAGCGAACATAATCTTTAGTGACATACAACTGATTGACCCGACACTCTGCAAAATCAAACCAGATGTGATGAAGCAGATCTTGCAGGTTTTAAGCGCTCACACTTACAAGCGTAAAGTGTAATCAATTTTAGAAAATCACAATAGCAATAAAAATGCATTTTGGATTTAGAGTTTACAGATATTAGTTTAATTTCTGAGGTTTCTTTCAGATAAATTGACTTAAATGTTTTATACAACTAATATGAATATTGATGATAGTGAAGGTTAAAAAAAACAAACAAGTTCTGTGTGATGTTTTAAATAATGTAGGGCTCAGTTTGGTAATGAGTACCTTAAATGTACAGGGCAGTTAGTACAGTTTTTTTTTTATAACTAGATGAAAGTCTGATAAGTGAATAATAGGGCTTCTTGGACAGTTTCCTTTATTGACCATTGATATTAAATTACTTCTCTTTTTGCATTGCAAGTTTAGGAACCCATTAGTAAGAATGGTATTTTTAGTCTTGAAGAACTGCAAAGATTAATAATAAATCCGTAAATAAAATGGAACAGATTATTCATGAAGACTGATATGGCAATGTTTAATAAACATGTTAGATGCCTTTGCATAAAATAACATTAACAATTCCTCACCATGAGACCATTTAAATTACACTTTAGGAAGCTACACTAGGCAGAATGTGATGGCAGATACCCCTAGTACCTGAATATGTTTGAATATTGTATTAAAAAGCAAATAGCAGCTTGATGTCATAGAGACAGGAAGACTACCATCATGCTTTAGTAACTCATTAACTCTATCAAATGCAGCAACTTTTTTCCAGAATTTTTTTGTCATTTTGTTGACCCGTGAAAACAATTAAATGCCAGTGTCTAGAAAACAAGGATACACAGTACACAGAATAAACAAACGTCGATATCTAAATTAGTACATTATTTGTCTTTCATTTTAACATTGTTTTTCTGTCACTGTTGTTTTTTTTTTTCTTAAAGTAAATTGAAATGATTACAAAATGCTATGCATAAAAGTTATTCTTCACTGAACAAGAGACTACCTAGTGCGAGCAGCAGTGCAACACTCATTCCAGTTTATTTTCTGCCTTTCAATTTTCCTTACCTTGCCCAGTGTTTCTTGAATGTGTACTGGTGTAAGAGACATATGCCCCATGTTAGCTGCAAATGGAGAAAGTCTACAGTACACACAGTTCACCATTCATTTAAGGAGTAAAACAGATATGATTCCCTGGACCATTTGTATTATATAGTAGTTTCTCATTTAGCTTATTGCTATTTGAATGATAACTTGAATAGTATGAAAAGGTTCTCTCACTGTTCTCTCAATTGTCCCATGGGAAAGAATACCTTACAGGTTGGTCATATGGGTGTTTTTCCTATGGAAAATCATAGTCATTATCTTTCCGATAAGTCTTTATAAGCCCTGCCAGCATGAAATTCTCATAAAAGGAGGTCATCAATCATCACTGTCTTTCAGACAGAAAATAAAAGAAATAAAAGCCCATTACTATGTTTGAAGCAGTTAAGAGAATGCTGACGATATATTAAATATATTAGGCAAGCTATTGTTACCTGGTATGTTGGTTGTATTAAGTCCTTTCTTTTGTGAATATTATTATATTTTACCTCTTTGTTCAGGAAATCATCCTATCTCAATCAATAATTTAATGGAAGATCGCTTATGTGACACGGAACATGCTGAACGTACTGTAAGATGTATAATTTAAAACATTCTTTCACTTTTTTGGGATTTCTTGGTCACTTCATAAAAACTTCCACTGAAAATAGAAGGAAAGGTTTTGGTCTGCACACAGATGGCTGCAAGAGGCGAGGATAAAAAATAAACAAAAAGTAATAAAAAAAACAACAGCTTACAATCAAAGTCAACCTCTTTCAAGTGTCCATTTGGAATAACTAAATGGGATTTTTTTGGTCCTTCAGGAACCATTTTAGGAGATAAAATTAAATAACTATCTGAGTCCTTTAAAGATGAATTTTTTTTTTAATGAAAACGATTACAACTTGCACTTGTAAGCAAAATGTCTGTTGTATAAAGGTGTACATTTTATTTTCTGAACACAGTCTTGTAAAGACAGTCTTCTGATTGTTTTGCAACTGGCAGCCTCTCAATATGTGTTTTAGCTCCATTTATCCTACAGTAATTCCAACTTCTGTCAGCCATAGGAGTCCCTCTCTGGTATACACATGTGTAGATGCTCTGGTGTGATCTAATAGGGCTTCTGCACCTGTATGCACCACCAGTGCCCGGCAAGAAATGGGATATAGGTTAGAAATGCTGGACATAAACAGGGTTCTGAGCTTGTATCATTAGGCTTTACATTCCACTAAACAGTGGCTGGAAAGTTTAAATTCATCATTAATTATTCTTAATGAATTGTTTGATGTATTTTTCTCTTTTTCTAATTTCAGTGTTCCCTTAATACAGTTTTAGCTCACATATGTCAACTGAGCTGGACACAGGTAAAAATTCATGCCCTTCATTCACATCTCACATGATGATCTTATTACTTTTTTTATGCAGTATCAAAGGAAGACTGGCCTTGTTTCATTAATAGATAGGAAATCAGCAGATCATTGTTATTTTCTGTTTGTCAAGGTGGAGAGTGTAGGGTTGTCAGTGTCTGCACAGAAATCAACTGATCAGTGCAGCCAGACTGTGTGAACTGTTTATAGTAGACAGCACTCCCTCCAAAAAGAGTTTTCATTCACACAGAAAATGGGAACATTAAGAAATTAAATCATGAAACATTTCTAACAAGAAAAAAAAAACAGATTTAAATAGAAAAACCGAATATGTTCAGTTTCTGACTGAGCAAAGTTTTACAACCTCCTATTTTCAAACATTATTTAACATCCCATGTATATAATTTGAATTTTGCTGGGATAACAATGTGCCTAAGGCATTTTGTTCTTTTGAGAAAGAATAAACTATATAATTTCAAGTCTATGATATTCCCCTGAAGGCACATCTGTTGTTCTTCATTTTAAGCAAAATCTTGAAAAAAATGAATAATGTCCTAGGGGCAGACTTTTCCAGCTACTCAGTCTACTGTGTTTTTTTTTTTTTGTAATGAAGGATGTTCTTGAAATGAATAAAGACATCATTAAAGCAGAAAGAATACAAAAAAATGGTGGTATTTTAACATGGTTGATTTTATTGCTTGGGTAGCATTAATATCAAAAGTGAAAAAACCTTAGAAACACCACAGTATAAACTGAAACCTTGGGTATACATATACTTACAATACATGATTAACTCTAGGCACATTTGCATTAAAATCAACAGTTAGAGACAGTACAGTATAAGAGAAACAGATGAAAGGTTAGGGGATCAGTGCCTCATCCACCTTCTCCAACACATGGACAACCCCTTGTATTCTATTGTCAAGTCCAATTACATTGTCCTGTAGTTGCCTCTAGGTGCTTTTTAGGATTGTTCTGCAGTCTACTCTTTCTTAATGAGCTCCAAACAGAGATAACAGAATCTGATTTAATATGAGTAATCCAAAAAAGATAACAAATCTGCAGATCTGTAATAATTTTATAGTTAATAATCCACAGTTTGCAAATAATGTGTGGAATTTCCAAGATTGTAAATCATGTAATATCAGTTTGCTGCATGGAACTAAAGACCGCTGTAAATCAGACAGTTTCACTGACCACCAGTTAAAACGGGGGAGACATTGGTGCCTATTTTCTTTTAACTATATAATCCTGTCTGGGATCTACATATGGGTTCCGAATACTGTACATGGATAAAGACACTTTGGGGGTTATTCACTAAAGTCTGAATTGTTGTATATATATATATATATATATATATATATATACAAAGTATATATATATATATATATATATATATATATATATATATATATATATGTGTGAATTTGCCAGATAAAGACAGTCGCAATAGGCTGCTACTGTCGCAGTCACGTCTTTACAATGAAAATATTGTCCCAGTCGCAACTTTATAATGGGAAAATTGTCGCAATCTTAACCTTAAGAATTGTCAGGGCTTTATAATGGGGAAATTGTAGCAGATTTACCATGGGAGTCCACTGTCTGCCGATTCGACAGTCCAATTCGCACCTTAGTGAATAACCCCCTAAATCTGTATATAAACTCTGGGTACTGTATCTGTTGATTCCTTCATAGTGCTACAGATAAGCATGGGAATTTGTTATTGTATCAGTTCCTGAATACTGCCTTATATACTATGGCTGCATGCTCTGGGTGTTGCCTGTGGTTATTGCCTTAGGTTATGCTGTATCTTGAAAATTTGAAGGAAAATAAATCAAATTGTATTAACATAAAAATGGATGCAAAGTAGTTTTGTTTTACATTATACCAATGAATTATTCACTTTGTGTCCTTTGTTGCCCAAGTTGCACTTGTTTTTTTTTAATTTTTTTTTTTGAGCGACCGAGTCCAACTGATGTACAGAACTTACAACTCTTTTAAGACCAGTTTTAGAAGTGAAATGAATTCCTGCCTGAACCTCAGCATTAGAGAAATGTTTTGTTTAAAAAATGTTAGAAATTTTTATTTTAATAGGTGATTATTCACTAAAGTCTGAACTGTTAAGTGTAAGTGCGAATTCGCCAGACAAAGACAGTTGCAATAGACTGCTCCTGTCGCAGTCGCATCTTCATAATGAGAAAAAAGCAGTCACTGGTATATAAAAAAAGACTTATTATTCACTAAGGTGTGAATTCAACTGTCAAATTCACAAACAGCGGATTCCCATAGTAAATCTGCTACAATTTCCCCATTGTAAAGTCGCAACAATTTTTTAATGTTAAGATTGAGACAATTTTCCCATAATAAAGACACGACTGTGACAGTAGCAGCCTATTGCAACTGCCTTTAGCTGGTGAATTCGCACCTATACGCAACAATTCAGACTTTAGTGAATAACCTCTCAATGTCACTTTACATTAATGCTGAATTGCTGGTATTTGTGGGAGTGCTGGTCCTATATGTGTATATATATTTTTATTTATAAGGGGAATTAAAATGTGAAGAAGATGTTATATATGAAAAAAATATATATATTATTAAATAAGAAGATGAAACTGCACACTGATTGAACTATCAAATGGCTCTTTCTCTGGATCTGCAATTGTTTTAATGTTCTTTAAAATGTATCTCTCATTATTTGTAAGATATTGAACAAAAAGATTATTACTTGATATGAGATACATACAATAGAATGGGTCTGGGGATCTGTATGCTTTCAGGTCTTAGAGTTGCTCACAAATGAGCATATTCTGAGGGCTTGAAAGCGAGACTAACCTCCTAGGGTTTACATGGGAGACCAGCGGGAGCTTTTATGCCAGTGATTAATGTTCAGGACGTGACTATTTTCATTTTTTTAGCCAAAAAGGGAATACACACACATTGCATACTGCATTAAATGCACAAAAGTATTTATATTGCCTAAATCTGTTTTATTCTCTTACATTCTAGCGTTTCTAAAGTGGAAAGAAAGTTAGAAAAAACAAACAAACATTTCTAAGGCCTTTTTAACTGTTGACAAATTTTCATAAAAACAGTTATGAGAATATTATGAGACATACCTAACCAAAGTATGATAATGTCGCTATTCTGCTATTTGCTGTGTTCACCATAGCAGGTTATTGTTATAGCCATTACTGAAGGTATAATTCCCACCAGGTCAGTGCTTACCTCTTTGTGTTACTGACAACTATTTTACTAACATTTGCTTTAACTGAGAGGACCACTGTCAAAAGCAGTAATGGCAATGCAAGAAATACTTATCACAACGAATAATGATGAAATTCCTGCTGGTAAAGCAGCGGTAATGGTAACCTGCCTAGCAATATCTCTCAGCAAAGGGTGTATTAGTTCTTAATATGTGCAGCAGGAACAGGATAGTACATCATGATATCAGGTCTCCACCTTATATATTTAAATCTAAATAAAAAAGCACTAAACAACATGGGAAGATAGTGCATGCAATAAATTGTATTAGTGGAATAATTAGAGTGCATATGAGGAAGGCAATAATAAGATTAAACAAAGAAAAAGAAGATGTGAGCTATGTAAGTTATAAGTTATGTGAAAAGAACAAGAGAAATGTTAAACTATGCTTGTGGCATAGGCAGGAAAATGTCAGCTATTGAAATATTGCACCTTTTATATATTTTTTTTATATTTACTCCAAATATATTGGAGTGCTCTAGTTGATCCTCTTTCATCTCCTTTTGGTACCAGTAGCATTGAAGCATGAATTGAAATCATTTCAATAGAAATATTTCTTAGAAATGGATGGCTTTTTGTTTCAATCAATAGAACAATCCCCGAAACATATTTATTTTTACAAAATGTTGAAATGCAACCCCTTTAAGCAGGCACAATACATTTATATTTTTTTACAATAAAATGGGCACCAAAGATTTTTAGATAAATCAGAGCTGTATTTATTTTCAGGGCAAACCATAAACAAGTCCACAAAAGATCAATATAAAAAAATACTTCTGGAAACAGAGGTATACAATAGAATGGTTTAACATGCGATAATGCACAGCAATTAAAGTTGCTAAAACACTATTGCAGTGCTATTAGTGAGATCGAGGGAATATCTGCCCCATTGGAGTGGGCTAGTGCTAAGTAGGCTTTGATTAACTTTCAAGAGCTTAGTTGGAGAATATCACTAGCCCCCTCGAAGTGGGTTATAAACATACAGATTATAGAGACGATACTATTTAAATTGAGGGAATCTCAGCCCTAGTGAAGTGGGCTAACATTAGGCAGGATTCTGATTAATATTCTTCAGCTTGGAAAGTGAATCTTTCTAGCCCCCTCAAAGTGGGCTATAGGTAGATAGATAACAGTCGTAATGTGCCTTCAGCTAACACACTGCCCTCTGAAAATGGGCTAATTATTGGTTGGCTGCTGCATTAGCACAATATAACTACTCCTCCTATGTGGGCTTAGTCGATGTGTTAAGTATGTTATCCTGTACTCATGCCTCATAGGTGGTCCTCAAGTTAAGATTGTGATTAAAAAGTATCTTTTATTAATACTCCAGTTAAAATAGTATTGACACAAAAAACACAATTAATCGTATTCACACAGAAATCAAATAATAAATTAAAAGTAACTCTATGATAATCCACTTATCCTGGTGATATTTTCTTACTAGAGTGAAAGCTCAGGAACGGAGATAGAAATGTAATTTTCCTTTTCGTATGCCTTAATACCAATGTAAACCACCACGGGTAAGGGAAGCAATGACTGCAGTGTTAGAGGAGATAAGGAAATGTTCAATGAGAGTAAGAAGTTTGAGAGAACAGAAAATGAAGTCAAGGACAGATGTGAGTTTGTATATAGAGTGAGCATCCCAGATGGCACATTTAATTGGTTTAGAGACTGGAGGGAAAGGGAATTGAGGAGTGTAGTACATTTGAGTTAAGATGATGAGAGGGTAGGAGGGAAGGACTAATGTAGATGGTGTGGGAGGTACAGGTGAGGAATATAGCATATATATATTTTATTTATGATTCTGTGATTTTAGCATAAATTATGCTAAACAATGTCATTTATTTTGTGGCAAAACATATTTTTCCCTGTTTTTTTTTTCCAATGAAATCACTGTAAGGTTTAGGTGGACGAGTAAAATGCCTAGCAAGAGTGTATGGAGGGCTAGTTCCCCAAGGGATTTGGTGGGTATCCCACACTCAGTAATTTAAAATTCAAATAATAGCATACTACCACATTAATGGCAACAATAACTAGTTAGTACAGAGGAAGTTAAAGTGAAACAGTGTTCTTAAAATAAAAGATGTGCGGATTGGCTTCTTAATAAACTAAGCAAATTTGATAATGACTGTCAGGTAGGTTTGAATTTATAACCTTTGCTATTGATCTCCAACCTGTTGAATAATATCAGAGGTGCTAAAAATGATATAACCGGATAAGGATTAAGGAAGGAGATGAATGAAAAACCTTTAACATTTAAGATGGTCATTATGAATACTTAATACTTTCCTTTCACTACTGTAATTCCCTGAAATATATTCTAACATTTTGTTATAAAGATGTTCAGAGATTTGCTTAATCAGTTTCACCTTGTATAATATGATTCCTATACTAAAATTTTAGCCCAAATAAGAATCTCTCCCCAAAGTATTTCAAGGCGTAATACATGTGTGACACTGGCCTCTTAGTAAAAAGTTCTGCAGTACTTCCCTACAGAATCGTCATCTGGGGGTTAAACATACTACCAAGTTTATTTCTTGCAGTTCTTGGTGAGCTAATTGAGAACTTTCTGTCAAAAACTTTCTAACATCTGGCTCAAGAATAACTATTTACATTGTAAGAAAGAAGTGTACTGTAGTATCATATGATACTTTATTGTTTAAGACAAGCTTTCAAGAGATATTCCCTTTTCAACAGATCAAAGCAGTACTAAAGGATACACAGTTTATAACAAATATAAAGTGCCTTTATTGTTGTTCTAAGGCCCACACACCCCTATAGGCATATCGGGCTAGAGATCTGAATTGGAACTCTTAACCATTCCTAAATGTCCCATATCTTTAAATAATATTAAAAAGTTTTCTTCTCTTGTGATCTGCTAAAGCAAGGTAAGATACTGAATTATTATACTGATAAAGTTTTTGTAATTGTAATTATTTGTTAATGAAAAAAAATCAAAGGGGGGGAGATCAGCATATAACTTTAGCAGACAAAATCCTACTAGAAGATAAAGTAAACTAATACTAAATGACAGTGGAACTTTAAAGGTTGAAATTATCATTTGAAATATTCGCTATAAATAAGGTAGGCTTTAAAGGAGAACTATAGTCAGATTAAATCTTTATATATGCAGTACTATACCTTAATGAGAAGCGTTTCTCCCCAGCAGATGTGTAATAAATCATCCTGCTTCAGACAGTACTGGAAAACTCCTGCACCAGAAAATGTATGTGTGACATGTACCAGCCAGTTTTCCATGAAAAGGTACCCTCCCCTGGACATTTTTGCCTAATGTGTAATGTAACGCCTATACACAAGTTAATCTTCTGCATTCCAGGAATATAAACAAAGCATGGCTATTGAGGCCAAAAGGACAGCACACTGCTTAACCAATAGAAGTAAGCAGCTTTTTCTTCTCCAGTTTAGCAGTTATATCACACACATTTTCTGGTGTGGGAGTTTATCAGTGCTCTGTAAAAAATCAACCAGCTTCAAATTAATCATCTACTAGGAAGAAATGCTTCTCTCTAAGGCAGTGATGGCTAACCTATGATATGCGTATCAGAGGTGACACGCCAAGATGCTTTTGCTGACACACGTCATGGTGCCATTTGTGCCGTGCTCTTATTAGGAGAATTGCCACACCTCCAAATTTTTCTCAAAGTGACATACCACTTGAGTTATACTCAGTTTTTTAATGAATTTTGACACACTGAGCTCAAAAGGTTGGCTATCACTGCTCTAAGGTATAGTACTTCATATGTAAAGATGTAATCTAGCTATAGTTCTCCTTTAATGCTACCTACCGAAAATGTGGATGGAAACATGGGGCTAGAGTAAATTACTAGAGAGTAGCTGAAGTAAACATTAGTAGGATAGACCATATTCTTTTTACATGTTGAGGTGCTGTTTGGTGCATATCAATGTAGTTGTACTATTTATGCAGCCTGACACACTCATTTATTTGGTGGGTAATCCTCTCTTCCCCCTCTCCTGTCACCCTCAAGCTCAAAGGATGCAGAATAAAATAAGTAATTAGAAACAAAAATTCTAAATAACAGCTAGAGAATATTGGGAGCTGTAGTCATCCACTCTACAAGGGATGGAAAACACTTAGAGTAGGTGCTGAAAATGAAACACTGCCCATGTGTTTGTAATCTGTCATATATGTAAACAATCTTTGGCACACCAATTGTAAAAAATAATCTTTTATTACATTGTATTACAAAAGACACATTAAGTTGAATGCATTTTGCTGAGACACTCTGGTTGTGTGCTATCCTTTAGAGCAGCGGTTCTCAACCTGTGGGTCGCGACCCCGGTGGGGGTTGCGAGGCCATCCCACAGGGGTCAAGAACCGCTGCGGCACCCGGAAGCACCCGCAGGAACCCATATAGGAAGGGTTCTTGCGGGGTGATGTCGGCTGAAAATGTCACCACGTGATGCGTGTACGTGATGACGTTTCAGCCGAACGTTACCATGTGATGCACGTACGTGATGATGTTCGGCCGAAACGTTATCACGCATTGTGACGTCAATGCCGGGGGTCGCCACCCCCAAAAGGTTGAGTTTTTGAGAAATGTTTTCTTTTTATTCAGTTATGTCAGTCTATAAACCCCGAGACAACTGTTGGATTCCAAATGTCTGTCCATGGCAGAAACCATGAGTCGCTAACTGAAATATAGTTATCCAGGTTTTCTGCCTAGATAGAATGGTATTGATTGGAGCCCAGGGGAAGAACTATTAGGCTGTTACATCTGCATGCATTCAAAGGCATTCCATAATTTTCTATTGGAATTCCTATACACAGATATATAGACAGACAAGCAAACAGATATATGGATGGATGGATAAACAGATAGTTGAATTATTATTAAAGATTAATAAAGATTTACAGATGCCAAGAAATATGGCCCTGGATGTATTACTGAATATTGAAAACAGTGAAATCTAAACCATTGTCTCAAATGTTCGTTTTTATTGAGCATCCGTGATGTACAATGTATAGTCAGTCAAACCAAGCTTCATGCACTGGGCTAGGGCTGAAACAAATGTCTAATCTTAAAAAGTGCTAATATAATGCTGGGGGCAGCTTCAAACAGGAGATGCCAAAAGAACTTGCACATAATGTAAGGTCTGAAGAATACTGCCATAGTCTCATAACTCACGATTGCAAAGAGCTGCACAGGCAGGTTTGTATTCAATATTATATAGAGTCCAGGATTAAAATTACTACTCTCAACTATATTTCTCCAAAGATTAATAATAATATTTCACTGGCACGGAAACATTGGAAAGCTTTAAGTAATACATCTTTGTCATTTCCCCAGAAAAATAATAGTAACAAACAAGGAGCTAA
>WMED01009671.1:0-15515 GCA_019650415.1 Pipa parva | reverse complement strand
TGAGTAGCATTTCACTCTTTAGTCCACAATATTGTAACCTGTTCACTTACAGTGGGAAGCACTGCCATCCAATTGCACTTGTTGAATTCCTCACTAGAAGTGGCCAGAAAGCTGCAAGGGATAAAAGCACAGCAATAAAAATTGCTAGTGTGACAAAGGCCTTATACCCGAAGATCATCTACTTCTGCAGCAGTTCTTTTTGTGAAGGAAGCGCCATGTATAAAACAAAAGTGGAATGTGTGAAGAGTCTGTCTAGGCTAATTTACATTTAGGTTTTGGAATCGTCAGACACAAAACCTTTGTTGAAATAAGTTGAAGAAAAGAAGAGTGTGAATTGTAAACATATAGGCTGGCTGTAAACTGCTGTTTCATATTGGTGCTACAGATCAGGGGTGGAACTACACAGGGTGCAGCATTAACAACTTCACCAGGGTCTGGGGATCTGAGAAGGCCTGAATAGGCACAAACAATTGTACCTTACCTCAAAGAACAAACTAGTCCAGTATAGCATGTTCAGTGAAAATTCCCACTTTCTGGGACTAAAGTATATTGCCAAATAGAAAAAGTAATAAATGAAGAAGTGGGTGCTTAATCAGAAAAGCACGGGGGCCCTTGCTTCTATTAATGTCACTGCTACAGATGGATGCTGAAACTGCTCAGGTATGGTTGGTATATGACAGGACTGTGCTGCAAGTAACTGCCCAAATCTACATTGATAAACATAATATGTAATGATTGCTTAAAATAAAATAAAAGCAGAACAAAAATACTTTGCATTAAAACAGCTGTCACATTTAGATTTACCTATGCTCCAATGCCTTCCTAGTATAATGGAAAATGGACCTATCAAAAATCAACGCATTCAGCTTTTCAAAGACAATAGCATTTTACTGACCACTAGGCAGAAGGAGTGACATTACAGCTTTCATTTGTCACTGCAAATATATCTTTCCCAGTTTAATAAGGCATGTATTATAAATAAAGTCACTTTCAGCCAGATATAACAAAATGTCTAACAGGCATTCATTAAAGCAAAAGGAAACTTGACTGCAGATTTTAAACATAGACCTTTCCAGACTGTTAGCATGCAACCATTTTATTTATGCAAAGTTACTGTAATATGACTATTGTTTATCATTACAGTGGATAGTGAAGTCCGTGTTAGAGACAGATATTCAAATTCCATTGTTTCAATTGTACAGGAACTGTCAGTTTTTTCCAGGTGAACTGAAGGTGGAAATGTGTACATTATAAGGAATCTCACTATTTTACTGTCCATTTCTCACCCCTAGATGGAGTGCAAAGCTGTATCTGACCCCAAGTAACATTGTACTGTTGACAGCTATTGCCCTAATTGGCGTCTGTGTTGTAATCTTGGCAATAATTGGCATTTTACACTGGCAGGAGAAGGTAAGTGTAACAAGGCGGAAACTTTCATTTTGATCTTCTTTCCCCTTGCAATATAAATTACAATTTGAATGTTCAGTGGGACTTGATTGTCTTTTCAGGCCTCCGTGTGTTGATTATTAACAGGAATACCTTATGTGTTTTGTTTTGTTGCTATATTTGTCTTAAAGTACTAGTATCATCCAAAGAAATCAATATTCCCTTTTGGATTGACAATGCAGTTATTTTAATTCAGAACTTATCTTTAAAAGCAAATTCATGAGTTTTATTGCTTTCTGTATGTTTGATATGTAACGTCTCCATATTGTACAGCGATGCAGAACATTTTGCCACTTTATAAATCAGAAATAATGGTAAGCTTTATTAGTATTTCAGTAACAAGTTATGCAATCATTTGTGGCAGCTTATCACTAAGCACAGTTTCTAACATTTGGAATGGTGTACTTGCTGCAGAATATCATTAAACATAATTAGAAACTGATGCCCATTCTACTTGAACACTACCAGCTATAAATATTAATAGGTTTTGTTAGAGCCAAATACAAAATATCCATATGGTTTTGATCAAGATGGAGTCATTAAAGGTTAAGTAATCCCTGTCTATAAGGAAAGGCCTATTTACCTATTGTCAAGCGATAGATTAAGAAACTCCTGACAAACCGCTTAACTCAGGAGAGCTCAATATCCCCCTGTAATTGCTTTGTCTCTGCAAAGGAGTTCCCTGTATGCTCCTCCCATCAGATCCCTGCTAGATCATGATTTAAGGGATCTGATTTGAGGAGCTATAATGGCAATCATTTAGTCCCACCCACCCGACACTGGAAAGAAAAAGCAGGCTGACAGGGAAGATGACAGAGAGAAACGCTGTTTAAAGGTACATTAAAAAAAACAAAACATATATATTTACAAAACCATTTATTTCATTAGTATAACCTAAATTAGTATTAGTTTTGACGTGACAAGTGCACTTTAAATGCAAAACACATTTGGAGGATCCACTGCATTGTACTAGTTTTCTGAATTTAAAAATCAATGAGTGTCCCAGAGCCATGCAGCAGCCCTTTCAGGAATTCTCTACCAGCTACTGTGGTTTATTTCATTAATTGAACCTAAATTAGTATTACAGTTTTGAGGTGACAGGTGCACTTTAGAATGAATTAACCGATAGCGATTATTAAAGAGTACCTTAAATGACATTTTCCATTCAGTAAATGAATGGAGCTGTGGTGGTGTAATCCTGGTAGAAGCTTATTTGTCTGCAGAGCAGTAGGGATATGCAACATGCCTCTTAGTTTTTATTAAAATTCCTAGTGGAATGTTGGGGTTGTAGTTCATCAACACTTAGAGGGCTGTACATCACTGGTTAAAGTACAAGTAGAAATTACTGAAAAGCTTTCTACCTCCAAGATGCAGGTTATGTGCTGAACACTGAATTTTAACCTATCTTTTCTGTCAAGATTTTATATTCGATATATACAAATGCAATCCGCAAGGGCTTTGTGTACTGCAGTATTTAATGATAAATGAAGTTATTTAACTCCTTCCCCTTTTCTTTGGGTTCCAGCCCCTTAAACGGTAACTATAGTCAGATTACATCTTTACATATACAGTACTATACCTTAGTAAGTAGTGTTTCCCCCCAGTAGTTGTTTTGTCTGAAGCAGAATGATTTATTATTCATCATTGGAAAACTCCCACACCAGGAAATGTGTGTGTGACATGTACTGGCCAGTTTTCCATGAAAGGGTACCCTCCCCCAGACATTTTTACCTAATGTGTAAAATAACGCCGTGCACAAGTTAGCTTTCCTCTGTAATCTCCTGTATTCCAAGCTTAATTTATTTGGGCCAAAGGTCCGCACACTACTTAACCAATAGCAGTCAGGCATCTTTTTCTTCTCATGTTGTATGACTTGCAAAAAGGGAGGGGGAGTGGAGGAGGACAAGATGTCAGCTCTCTTTAGAATTAAACAGTGAAATAAACGGCAAGTATTATTTCTTCCCTAAATGTTTTTTAACTATTTGTGTCAGCAATTGGCTTAGTATTATAAAGGAGTTTTATATGTATGTGTGCAGTTATATCAGGACTACAGCGCCACTTTGATTCATTTTTTTGCCTCATGTTCAATTAATGAATATATAAGATGTGGTCACACAGTTTGTTATTTATGCTCCTGAGGAAGGGTGGCTATGTCCCCCCCCCCCAAAAAAAAAAGTTAATCTCTTTCTGCCTCAAATAAACATGGGTTTGATCCCCCCTTTTTTTGGGCAAGCCACTGTGTAGCGTAGAGTTCCTTTCTGGATGTGTTAGTGCACCAGTGAACTTAAGCTGTGCTATAAACTTGGTAGTTCACCATGCAGTAGTACATTGGTGGGGCAGTTTATAATATGGTTCTATAAGGTTTCACATGAAGACATCCTTGCATATGATATAGGCATGTTATATCTGGATAATCCTGTACCATATTATAAAATAAGAGGAGTTTACTGCCATGAAGGCTTTTAGTTTACTGCCATGAAGGCTTTTAGTTTACTGCCATGAAGGCTTTTAGTTTACTGCCATGAAGGCTTTTAGTTTACTCCCATGAAGGCTTTTAGTTTACTGCCATGAAGGCTTTTAGCTTACTGCCATGAAGGCTTTTAGTTTACTGCCATGAAGGCTTTTTGGTTTACTGTCATGAAGGCTTTTGGTTTACTGCCATGAAGGCTTTTAGTTTACTGTCATGAAGGCTTTTAGTTTACTGCCATGAAGGCTTTTGGTTTACTGCCATGAAGGCTTTTGGTTTACTGCCATGAAGGCTTTTGGTTTACTGCCATGAAGGCTTTTGGTTTACTGCCATGAAGGCTTTTGGTTTACTGCCATGAATCGTTCAGGTCAAAAATTTTCATCTAGATTCTAGACAAATATTCTTTACAACATAAAACGGCCTGCTTTTTATAGAAAACCAATCAAATTTTATAGCTATTGGATCATGGGAATAATGTTATGTAATAATGTTTTAGACATTTGCATCCTTTTTACTTTATTTTTGTAATATGTATTTATAGAGTTAATTATATCAAAATGCATTTTACTAATTGTAAATGTGTTTGTGTTTGAGCTCTATCAACACATTTGTGCCTTAAAATTCTGTGATTTTTTTTTTATGATTGCCTTTATTATCCTCTTTAGTTTATATTCTTTTAGCACTCTGAAAATTACATAGCAGAATCTCCTAGTAATTTAGTCTTTTGCACATTAATTCAGAAACTTTAGTCAATAACCTAAATAAGCAGGAAAATGTTTGTTTTTTCCATAAATGAAAATCAATGAAGTATTGAAGAGTGAGTGGTTGTATGAGACTAGTATTTCTATGCACGGTATACTGTTTGCTTTAAGGGATAGAATAATAATATAAAAATGTTTGTGCCTCTGACAATGTATAATAATTTGTAAGTAGTTGAGCACTGATAGAAGGCTTTACTTTACTTTGGAGTATTTTATCTGCAGGTGAGCAGTTGCATGAATATAAGTGCAAGAAATTATAGGGACTGGTTAGTAACTTTTGACAAGTTTTAAGGAAGATACTAAGATTTTTAATAAGAGAACTGGACTCTGAAAAGTCTGTGGGTGACAATAGAATAAATAAAACACCCTTTTGAAAGGGAACGCTATCAAAATATAGTATGCTATGTGCTCTGTTGTTTTTCTCTAGAGCTCTGCATTAGGTTTATTTCATATGCTTTCTTCATGTGTTTCATTACTCGCCTGCTTAGGAAAAAGTAAGCAAATAAGATGTAGAAGTTGTCCTTAGAAGCAAACTCAGATCTGTATTTGCAAAGTATTTAAGGTTATGAAACTCTCTGCTTGAAGAAGTTGTTGTGGTTAATTCCATTAAAGAGTTCAGAAGGGGTTTGGATGCTTTCCTTCAGTGTAAGAACATTATAAGTTATGGGTACTAGATAACTGAAGGTGGGACCTTGATCCAGGGAATTATTCTGATTGCCATATTTGGAGTCGGGAAGGAATTTTTTCCCTAATATGAGAATAATTGGTTCTTGCCTCATGATTTTTTTTTTTGCCTTCCTCTGGATCAACATTGCAGGAAAATAGGCTGAACTGGATGGACTTGTGTCTTTTTTCAGCCTTATAAACTGTTACTGATTCCATTATACATTTCAAGGCTTCTTTTCTTTATACAAGAGTAAAAATCTTTCTGAAGTCAAATATAATATATATATATATATATATATATATATATATATATATATATATATATATATACAAATTGTAAGAACACTAGTTTTTAACTTTGGGAATATAGTGTATAATGATACTTCTGCAGGTACTGATGAGATTATCACTGCTAAGTAAATAGATAAAGCTCGGGGGCCGTGCCTATTTGGCCTCATACATGAACAAGCCCTGCATGACAAAAGTCAGTAAATAGGGGTTAGGATAAATGAGACTGTTTTTGTAAGAATGAATAGAGATTAGGATTATAATGATAGGGACAAATGTAAATGTAGTTGCAGGTTGGCAAGTTTTAAATGATCCCTTGACAATTCCCTTTACACAAATTAGAAAATCATTTTATTACACAAGGCTGTTTTTCCTATGAATAAACATAAGCTGAAATGAATTATTCTTATCCAGGTAAAGACTGTTTTCCAGGTCTCTGCACTGCACCTGGTAATGTTTCACTTGCAAACTCTGCAAAATTGCCAAATTAAGCATTACAGCCTGACAGTGCATTTGAATTTAGTGGCATTTCTAAAATGAGAAGTAGTTTTCAGACATACTTTAATGGTGTCATCTACTACAATAAGCTGTAATTCATGTAGAATCCTAGCCTTGTTAGTAGTTAATGACATGTTTGATCATTAAGAATTGAAAGATTAGACTCATTTATGCAGTGATATTATTGCCATTTTAAATTTGCTTTATTAGCAAATCATACAAGGGTGGGTGGCTTTAGGAAACTTATAATGTAAAATTCCATTCAGAATTTGCCATTTGGATATATACAGCAGCTGATTAAATTCAGATATTCAATGCATTAATGCGTGTTTCATTCTGTATTACAGAAAGCAGATGACCGGGAAAAGAGGCAGGAAGCTCACCGATTCCATTTTGACGCAATGTGAAATTACCCATGTTCCCTTCTACCGTGCTTAGTGGACTGCAGTCATGTTCAACAGTGGAAGGCCTTAAAGCACTGAGAATGCATTAGAATTCAGAGCACATTGTTCTGTGAAATGGAGAAGAGGTCAGGTCATCGTGAATGGGAAAGGGGAAACACACTATCTGTATATTCCATTTTATGTGTTAATTTATTGGTGAGCATTAAAAATGCAACCTTTAGAAACTGTGGGTTTCTGATTTGGGGAGTTCTGTTTTTTTTGTTTCTAAAAGGTAAAGTGTTTTCAGCTGTGGTTTAAATGCTGTAAAGTGATTGCACATTTTACTGTCTAAACATTGTTTGGATAACTATGTTGTAATTTATCAGCCTTTAATGTCTTTATTTCAGAATGTAAGATAGTGGAATGATGCTTCGTTTTCTTTTGCATGTTTGCACTAGGAAAATGCATTTGAAAAGGGTGATTAAACAACTCTAAGAAATTTGACATAAAATCAATGGAAATGTTCCTTATTAAATGATTGCTGTTTAAAAGATTTCGTTCAGTGAGAAACCATCTAAAATGGGACTGTTATTGGTGGCTTTTAGCCACCTACTTATTATTTGCAGACACTAGAGGGAGAGCCTAGCACTATTGCTGGGATATCCCAGACCAATGAAATATTTGCCAAATTGTAAATAGAATTCTTTTTTGTGCAAAGTGCTGGTAAATGCAGTGCGACCCTCATTTTGCTGATACTTTATCCATTGTGCTATTATATGGTAAAAACGTTTACATGTTCGTCACTTTAGGTTCACAGAGAGTGTTAGGAATAATTTAGGCCATGCACATGGTCCCTTTAAGTGATTGCAAAAGGACTGAATTAGACAGCTTACACCTGTAGTTATAAAACTTCTTACTATACTTATCTCTACTGTTAATTATTGCTGCTAGCTATGTGATTTCATGTGTTCCAGTTAGCTGTGTGCTGCCACAAGGCATGTTTTAGCTACTTGGACCAATACGGATTTAGTAAGCATCAGTGCACCATTACTTTTACGGTGGGAATACTTTAAACATTATTTAAATAGCTATTGAGTCTAATTTCTGGAGGACCTTGGCAGAACTGCTTGACTGTAGTCCTTTTAACTGCTGAATGACCTGACTTTTATTAACTGATGTGGTAGGCCTTTTGCTGCAGGCCTTAGCTGATGGGACTTGCCGTCATGTAAAACTCCAAACTTAGCAAAAAAAAAAAAATCCAGATCACCAATCACCAAGTATGAATTTCCCTTTATTAAGGCAGCAGATAGACACTACGTTTTGGGATTTTTAGAGTTTTGCCTGTGGCCTTGACTGAGGGTTGTTCAGCTCTCTTAATGAGGATGATTGGTGAGTGCCAGGGATATATATATAAAGATGTGGAAAATTAACTTACCATCATGTCCCCTAAAGATCTGTCTGACCACAAATGGATTTTTATTAGTTGAGACGATCATTTTGACCCCAAACTACAAACAACAAAATTGACAGGCAAAGCTGCCCGTGTTTGTCAGGCTTCTAAGGCAACGACATACATTCCCCCTCTCTTTCCATATTCCATGGGAAATGCCAGTGTACTTGGTTACTTTATAGCAGGAAGTCACTGCTGTGGCCAATTCCTGATATACTTTTGCACAGTGCGATAAAAGAGGTATCTGTTTAAATGATTAAATTCTGATTATGTATCATCCAGTTAAAATAAGTCTTTACTGGTTCCTTACTGTTTTTATTTGCCAAATGACTGGGGTTTTTTTTTTCAGTGACAAACTAGATTTTGTGCAGAAATATTAAACTTGCCCAGTAACACCAGGGTTGTTTTGGCCAAGAGGAGAGCAGCTTTAAATCTTGAATGTTGGTGAGCATGTCCCGTCAGTGACATGTTTATTTCATTTGTAATATTTCTCAGTAAAGACTTGAGAACATGAAGCCTAAGGTAAACATATCAGCTGTTATTATGTACTCTGTCGCAGGACATGTTTGCCGTTAAACACACTACTGTAAACAAATGTTTGTTTTATATTTGGAACCAAAATGTAAATGATTTGCTGCTAATACTCACTAAAGCTTGACTGTTACAGCATTGTGCTTCTAATTACAGACAGAAAGCACACATTGCGTGACATAGCATCCGCTCTGCACAGACCAAGCTAAAGCCTAATACTGTTGCATTTACACTCTAATTGAGAGATTTGTTTTAATGCTATATGTTGCCAATAATGCGTTTTATGCTATGCCTTTCATCATGCGCCAGCTGTTGTCCAGTCCTGCCCTTTTCCCAGATAGATTGGTGACAAGTTCCATTACATATCCTGATTATGTACAGCACATTAAATGCTGCTTCCATTTATTTATCAAAACACTTTTCACTTGTCACAATCTGCAGTTCCCTATATTACAACATGATCTGTAAACCAGTGCTGCTTTTTAAATGTTGGAATGATTCAGATTTTTGTCATACTATTTATTTCTTGGTGTACTCTAATAAAATTTAAAATGATGTTTTGTCTGACAATTTTTTCCCATTGTTTTTTTTTTTAATTTGATTTTTTTTAAAAACTGTAATTTTGTCTAGTTTACTTATAACATTGCACCTGCAGGCAGCAAAGAGTAACCAAGAAACTGAATATATATATATATATATACTGATGCTTTATAGCAGAACAGGTAAAAACAGAAAGCTAAAAATCTGGGAGTAATAAAGGAGAGTGAGTGGGATGAGTGGGAATAGGCTGGGCACAGAGCTGAAATAGCAGTGTGAGTAGAGGTAGCTTGAAATGAATGCACAAATCATAGTAAGCTTTACAATAAAGAATGTTTTGCAAGACTGGAACAAAAGAACTGTAGATAATGTGAATAAAAGGCATTATGGAAAGATGAGAGCAGAAATAGAGGAAGATAGACTGTTTTGTGATTAGCTAACAACATATAGCAGTTACCGCCAACATCCCGGTGGTTACATTGTTCAGGCACACATCTATATAATAGTTAGCAGCTGGAAAATTATGTACAGCTATCCAGAAGTGCTTCTTAAAAATATATTGCTAGCGATCCACTGATTTGCTTTCTAAAACATATTTCATCTTTATCATTAGCACCACTCATGGAACTACTTCTTACATCCTGTGTCTATATTTCTTATTTATTTATAAACCTGTTGGCTTGTGCTAGCGCCTACAATGAAGACTTTTAATGATATGATTAGGCCAATCATTTTGCAGGCCTTTGTAGAAACACTACGTACTAAGCGGTAACATTTTATATGTATGTAAAAAAAGCAGTGGGAAGCTATTTAATGTCAGCTATCATCTCTCACAGTCAAGCCTCTGAGTCTACTACAGTCTGTGCCCTGCTATATACAGTGGCCTCTTAGCTCTGGCTTTGCTAATATTGAACAGTAATGGATGGAGAGACAGATAAGTTTGGGGGAGGGAGAGTTCTTGTATTTCTATCCCTGATGATTTTCCTTTCATAAAGAGTCACTCACAAACAGGCCAGCCTTAGGTTACCAAAGCAACGATCCCTCTAAGGGCCACATAAGGGCTTCTTTACTCATCACAATACCATAGCCTGCTGGGAGTTCTGCATGTATTGCACATTTTATTCCACCTCTCAAAAAGCAATGGTCTCTGTACTTTAGTGCTGGAGAAATGGGTTACTTGCCTCGATATAACACTTTCTGTCTGTAGCAAGAAAAGCATTAGGTTAGAGGCCATGGTACAAAAGGAGTGGGCTAAGTGTGTGTCTCAAACCATGTTAACATGGCTCTAAACAGCCTCATCTTTTCATCCAACAGCTAGTGAGGCATTTTCCTGGGTGCAATACCTGCTGTCTCCACCGTACTCAGCATTATTCTGTCTTATACCATATTTCTACCTGACATTTTCAGAACTGTCTAGAATGTCATGGGCTCTTCTGTGACTTTATTATTTCATATATCTCCGTACCCAGTCATTTTCCCCCGAAAGCTCCCTGTGTTATTCAT
Organism: Pipa parva; assembly: GCA_019650415.1. Lineage (NCBI taxonomy): Eukaryota > Metazoa > Chordata > Amphibia > Anura > Pipidae > Pipa > Pipa parva. Next base: position 4,985 of record WMED01009671.1, on the reverse strand, counting down.
GGTTGCCTAAGGATTGTGCAGGTTTTTGGAGGGTGAAAGGTAACCATATCACACATGTAAAATGGGCAATTTACAATAGGTGTTGTAATATAGGAGATTAGGATACAATCTGTGCCAGTTTGTACTATATAAAGTAATTTACTTCCCCTTTCATCTTGAAACTGGCAATTAATGAGTTAATAGTATTTGAATTTACTGTAAGAAGCTTTCTCTGTTGCTTAGTATGGCCTTGCAGAGCAAAACATAAAATCACTTATGCAGTAGAGGTGGCACCTGTCTTCAGCAATCAGTGGGCTTCTTGGAACCATCAAGAGATATGCTAATTTCACTTACATTTGCATGCTGGGTATTATGGGAACTCCATGTCATACTGATTGCTGTATTCACTTTACTTTTCATGTAAATTGTTCTTATTAGATGATGTGTGCAGCATTATAGCTACTGGTTTTATTTTCACAATACTTGAGAACCCACATTATTGGATTACTATTTTACAGGAGACTGGAGGATGAAGACTTTGCACTGGTAAAAGTATACAAATTTTCCAGTTTATTTTTCCTGTAAGAGTCAAAAGTACAACACCCATTTACAGTAAGGGCATATGCCAGTGCCTGATCACACCAATGGCATATTCATTGGGATATAGCGCCTACTTGCGTTTAGGATCTCAGTTAGCCCTTTGGGTGTATAAGGAGTAAAAAGATAAGGGCTGAGAGGGTGGTAGAAATACTTTGAAGGCATTGTATTTTTTTCATGGTAACCCAAGATATAAAACATAGATATACATTAATTGGGTTCTAATCAGTCCAATTAGCCCACTAAGAAACAGGGGAAACTCCCAGTGAGCCTCAGTAAAGTTCTCCTGGAGTTTTAAACTGCATCACCATGGTAGCTTCCTGGGAGTAAAGCAGGTAGGGGTTTGCAGACAAAAAGGAGTTAGGTTATAAGCAAATCATAGTACCTGAAAAGTGAATGAAGAAAGGAGAAGAAAATAATTAGATAAGGGAAGCTCTGGCCTCTTGTTACCTGGTGGGCCGTCGACCTCTTGTTACCTGGTGGGCTCCAGCAATCCAATCTGACATTGGCTCTAATGCAAACATTTGTATTTGTAAATAGCTTTAGGAAAATGCCTATAATAATAATAATAATGATGCTTTGTGTAAATGGGCGCAATTCAAGAGCTATGATTAGTGTTCACAGTGTGTGTATAATGCAATGAGTGCATGGATGAAATGATTCTTCTTTACTACTACACAGAGTGACTAATTAAAATGTACTGTATGCTTCAGAGCCATCCATATAACAACATATTTGGACAGTTATTGCTTTTATATTACTTAAATTGTTTGATTACATTAATGTGTAACAATGCAACTTACTGACTAAAATGACAAATACAGAAACATTAGTATTTATTAGTGTAAAGGACAGGTTAATAGTTGTTTACTAATATGATGCAGCATAGTTCCAGGCCAGTATGCCATAGAAACCAAGAGCAGTTTCAATCAACAAACTCCCAGTAATTACTAACATAGGCAAAAGGAGTGCAAAAACATCATAGCAAAGGAGCAAAATAAATGGAAGTTTGTTCATTATTTTTGCACCATGATTTTTACTGTTTTCACATGGAAATGTAGTCCTGAACATGTGCACGTACACCCTGGCTAGAGCAATGATCTGGCTTATATACTTTTAGAACAGTGTAGCCTGCAGAGGACAGATGACAAGGTAAGTGGGAGATCTATGAAAGGGTAACTAAACCACAGCAACAAAAACTCTAACTCTCCTCAAAACATATGCGTGTTTCTAGAAATTACTAGAAGATTACATATATTCTTAAAAAGCTACAAATTGGGATGTACCCTCAAATGTATATGAATACACCCAGCAGTGGATGAACTCTGAGCAGCAAAATCATCACTGCGCATGTATGCAGTAGGCGTGATGATGCTGACACCGCTCTGCACTGCCAATGCCGGTCAGGAGGGGGAACCAGAGCGCAACCTAATAGCAATAGCTATGAAACTGCTGTCGTTCTTGAATATAAGCTACTCAATTGCCCATCAAAGTGAGGAATTCCCAGCTGGCGCCAGGTAAGTTTTATAATACATGACTTTGTATTATGCCTTTAGTTCCCCTTTAACATAGTCTTTACTCCCACTTTTTTCCACTTCTCACCAGCTTTATCTGGGAGTATACATATACTTTTTAGGGAATGTCACAATTTGTAGCTTTTTGTTAAATAAAAACGGAAGTGAGGTACCTCCTGCCTGGTATTCTGTTGGGTTTTTCACCTGAGCCTCAGTTTCTCCTCATAGCCAACTCTCAGCCACGGCTATCAGATACTATATAGCTGTGGTTATACACATCTGACGTTGCCCCACATAATAAAACACATTAGTAGATTCATCCATTATTATACCAATATCAGAAATCTATAAAGAGAAAGCAGTAGCCAATGGAGTAAAACTGTCCCCAGATATCAGGCACTGTTGGGTTTAAATATTGTGCAGCAGTGGTGTGATAGAGTAGCCAGATGCTGGGGTATATAGACAAGACCTGTATCTCCTATCCTATCAGGATAACAGGTTAGTTAAACAATCCCCCCTCAATCTAGTTACCCAGGGCAACCAATCAGAGCCTGGCTTTTGCTATGCAAGCTTCCAGCTAATAGCTGATTGCTATGAGTTATTAGGCCTATGTAAATGATTGCCCCTGCTGATAAACATCCCTAAAAGTGCATAAATAACAATAACACAAAATTGGTATCTATTTTTCTGTTCTCGTTGTAAGTATTTTGCATAACTTTTGCTCCTATCTGAGTGACACATATCTCATTGCTCTTTACATCCTCCTATAATAAGTAATGAAATTAAATTGGCCACCTTTTTTGCCTGCTAAATGCAGCACAAGCAATACATTTCTATAAAGGCACTATATAAAATCTCTGTAATATCAGCACAATTTTCTATTTTATTGTTAATGATCCTTCAAATGAAGCATGTCCTATCTGGATTAATCCAGCTGTTATTGAAGTACAGCTCCCAGAACCCCTACAGGTTATAGTTCAGCAGTAACTAGAGGGCAATTGCTTTATCATGCTTTCCTTAAACCTTTGATGTTATTTGATTCAGGTAAAACTAAGGGCAGGGAGCAGGGGTTTCTGTTGATGTGTACATCTAAAGATCAGGTTGATTGGAGAGTGCGCAGCGGAGTTGTCTAATACTCTCTGGTAAGCTGGATGCTCTGTTTGCAGGGAGAATACTGAGATACCAGCACAGCACCTGCCAAGGTGATACTACCAGCAGCTGACTGTTGCTGCTTCAGTGGTTACCGGCTGCCAAAACCTCATGTTGTTCATTCATCTGTGATGAGAAATGTGGAGAGATTATTTTCTCACTAGGGAAACTGTCAATCATTCTGCAGAGAAGCATGATCATCGTCCAGTAAGGGATTGTATTTGTTCATATATCGTATATTACGCAGCGCTTTACAGAGGTTCATCATTCTCTTCAGTCCCTGCCCCATGAAGCTTACAATCTAGTTTCCCTATTGAGTCATACACACAGAGGTATGTTTTTGGATTGTGGGAGGAAACCCACTTTAATAAATGTACCCTGCATTTTAATTTACAAATAATAAATAACAGCAGAATCTCGCCACAATAAAATCAAAACAAGCTTTTGTAATAAGGAATAAAGAGATAAGCATGTATTGCTTGGTGCCCTAGAAAAGTTGTCTAAAAACATGTCTGTCATTTCCAATTCTGTTTTCAACGCTTTCTTGTGCATGTTTTCATTGCCATATTCATATTGTGCGTTTAATCTCTCTGCGCATTTCTGCTTTTCATATAAATCTTCATTTATTCAAAGCTCTATTCATATGAAAGGCACACACTGGACACCAACGAGCCAGGGTTCAATGGCATATATTATCAGTACTCATTAGTCATAAAACAGAATTCTTTATCCAAACCACTGTGCAAAGCGAGAGAAACAGCAGCAATGTTGTTACATGACCACATTTAAAGAAACAGATGAAAAGGTCAACAGGAAAGCAAATAGAAAAAAAAAAAATATGCGTGCATCATAAAAAAAAAAAAATCAGTTTTTAAACAAAATATGGAGGTAATTAAAGGCGTTTAAATTGAAAGTGGTTTTAGAAAATGATGAAAGCAGAAAAGCAAGCCCGTAGCAGTACGCTAACAGTACTACAGCATGATCAGCTTCCATCTCACAGTCCCATGCCCAGAATCATGAGATAAAATACTAAGCACTTCCTCCCTCTGTTTGTGACTTAGACCATCAAAGTACCCCCCTTCCTTATTTCGGAAAGACAGCCACTGAAGCACAGGCGCAGAACGAAATAAGAACTAGATTTGAACAAAGTAATCATGTTGGGCCACCTTAAGTTCGGGAATTGAGCCTCTGTCACTTACACACTCATGAGAGGGTAATTCAGCAAACTGCAAACATACCTCCCGAGGAGTGGTCTTGCCGAGACTGGAATACCTTTAAAGCGTTCACTGATGTCCGTGTGTAAGACATCAGTGAGCGCGTAACAGTCTCGGCGAGCTGATGTGAAGGTTCGGGAGGTAAGTTCGCAGTTTGCTGAATTACTCCCTCAATAAACAATGTCTAGAAGGTGGCAGGAAGATATGTTTCAGTCTGTATCACTAGTTTATACATTGTAATGACCCTGTCAGCAATGTTAAAAACAACGGCAGGATCTGCAGAGTAGTGCAGCCAGTATATGTAATATTGTATTTGTTCCATGTTTGTGTACCTGTGCTGTGCACAGAAGAGCAGAAGAGGAGAAACAAAAGTATTAGGTCACACCAGAGTAGATCCTCTGGTGGGCCCCAGTATTGGAGGATCCAGGCCTGGTGCCAAAAGGCATCTTTTTAAATATATTTGTATGTACCTAGCTGCCTTTAATTACACCAATAGTTGTCAATTTCCTCTTTTTTAATGTCCAGCTAAACT
>WMED01009670.1:0-16177 GCA_019650415.1 Pipa parva | reverse complement strand
AAAACTAGCATTTTTCCGTATATTTTTTTTTTCTCATATCATAGTTGTTTCTCAGGCTGTACTAAATAAGTCTTAAGCCACAGTCACAGTGTTCCTCTTTATGCTAGCGCTGAAACCTGCATCAAAATACATAGAAACCGTGGGCAAACCACAGTACATAGTTTTCAGTGGGTGACCATAAAAACAATAGATCCGCCAGAATTTTCCAGTCATAATTTACTTTGTGAAAGTACATGGAAAGCATTTTGTTGTAGTAAAAATAGAACTATTGATACTGTCCTATTTGTGACACCACTGGTTACACCAGAAAAGTTTGCCCATGTGTTTTAGGCAAAGGCTGAAAACCAGTACCGCCACAAATGGGACAGTATCAATAGTATTTTTTTTTTTTTACCATCTGCTTTTGCCTAACTCCAGTTGCTGCGTATTGTTTATCATTTTAATACTCTGTTAGCCCTACCTTGTGGGGAATGTACTTCATAGAATGAAATGGAACATACTACAATATTGGAGCAGGAGCCAGATCATCCTATTTAATAAGAAAAAGCCAAGGGTTTTTCCATATGAACAGACTAAAGATATTTCATACTTAACTTGCAAACATTTTCCAGCAATATTTTTTTTTGCACACGTTTGTGGTTAAAGATCTGTAAAAGTCATAGAAATGATCCAATTTTTTTTCGACTGCATGATTATCAAAACAATTAAAAATGTCACTTCCTCTTTTTTTTATGTCATTTTGCTTTTTTTGGGCATTTTTTTTAGTATGGCAAGGTAATTAATTGGATAAGGTGGTTAAACATCTTGCAGTAAAATGTACATAAACACGCTCGGGGCCAAGTGTTTAAAGAAAGAGCTTATTCTTGGCATGTTTTCATTACCAGAAACATACTCATTTGCCTGTTTATGTTTGGAATTTCCTGGTTAAATGCTTTAGAACATGGAAAACAAACACTGGCTAGCTGAAGTTCTTTCCATAGAAGTAATGTTTGTATAAGGCATCACTTGCTGTAAAAGTCACTTTTTAACATTTTCAAGTGCTCACAATGGGATATACTTATTACAATGTACACTGTACATAATACTGCTTTTAACTGGTCTGATAGACTTGTATTGCAATGCTATGTAATGTCAATCCAAAATAAACAGAAGCCGTCCAAAGGCAAGCTTCAAAAGCAGAATGTGGAATATCTTATTTATTCGGCTTTTTGGGAGTTTACCATTTAGTTTGCCAATGAAGACACACACACACACACAAAACTTTGGGCCAATTTATTCAGGCTCCAATTAACCTAGTACCCAGGATTGTGGAGGAAATCAGAGTGCCTGGTGGAAACCCATACAAGTGTGAGAACTTAAAAACTATATGCATTATACTGTATACGCAGTGGCCTACCAGTAGAGGTTGCAGTGGTCCCCCGTGGGGCCTAGCCTCACTTTAAAAGCCAGAAATAATCAGCAAATTCCAGAAGTAAGAAAGCAACCAGGGCAGGACATAATATATAACAGGATAAAGACAATGGTTTTCATAGTACAGGAAACACATTTTCCACTTATTTCATCCTATAGGTTTTTTTAAGAAGTTTAAACTTTTATTTCTCATAAAAGATGTTGGTAAGGTTAGCTATAACAATTTAGCAATAGTCGGGGTTTCCAGAAGGTAGTTACGTCACAGTACAAGGGGAAGTAAGTTGTAATTTCGCTGATATGTATGTTCTTGTACTGTTCCAGTCAAAGTCAAATTTCTTTCCGGAAGAGGTTTTTCAATTTGTTGTTAAATTGAAATTTAAATACTTAGGGACGACAACTTCAAAGTGCACCTGTCACCCCAAAACTCTTAATACTAATTTACGTTTTGCTAATGAAATAAATGTTTATGTAAATATATATGTATTAAAAAAATGTACCTTTATACATAGTTTCTCCCTTCCAAGTCAGGTTGGGCGGGGCTAAAGGTATGATTGACATCAAAGTTCCTCCAATCAGATCCCTTAAATCAAGATCTAGCAGGGATCTTATTGGAGGAGCTATAATGTCAGTCATCATGTTTCATTTACCAGTGCAAATTTGGATAAATATAAATACTGGTTATTCTTCTGAGAAACATTGTCTACCTCTATATTTGTGTTAAGAATATGAATAATAGCTGTGAAATGTTACCATTTAACCCTCCTGACCAATTTATCCATCTCATTTTCACTGAGAATTTAATTTTAACATTTAATAGTGGTTTTATTCATACATAGCAGGGGTCCCCAAATGCCAGGCCATGGACCACTACTGGTCCATGGGCCCCTTGGCACCAAGCCACATGATGATGATGCATGCACAGGACATGCGTCACCATCATGGGGCCGGCATCATGCATTGCCCCCCCCCCCCCCCCCCCCCCCCCCCCCCCCCCCCCCCCCGGGGCGTCAAACCCCTGTGCAGGATCAGGGAACCGGAAAACTGGTTCACTGATTCACAGTTTTTATTATTGTAGAATATCTTAACAAACATTTCTTCCCACCAAAAATAATTAATCCTTATGAATATAGATGATGTAGTTTAAATTACACCCATGCTATAATATATTCTTCTGATCCAATCCACACAAATTCTATTCCAAATCCAACCCAGTCACACTTCCCACTCACAAGGACAAAGTGGAATACTCATGGAGGTACAACATTTTACCATCAGTACCAACTACTTTGTCGTTCTTACGTTTGGTAAAAATATTTATTGTAAATTGGAAGGGTTTTTGCAGCGTTAATTTCAGCTCTCCAAATTCAGGGGTTTATTCCTGAAATAGCGAATTTGTGACACTTCGGGTTGCTACACTCTCATAGTTGTGAATTTGCTACTCCTTATTCACAAAGGAGCAGATTCCCATAGCGAAGAAGCCATCAGCATCTAATGCTATTTCATGCATAGTGTCGCACAGTCAGTCAAACAGTAGAAGGATGCAGAGTGTTACCTATTGATGCAAATTTCACCAAGTGCAGTGACATCATCCTCACAATGTCTCATTAACTGTATTAAGGGAATAATATTAGGGTTATTTATCAAAGTAAGAATTTGACTGTCGAAGTGAATTTTCATTTCTGGTTGCTATGCTTTGATTCTCTAATCCATATTTACTGAACAAAGGATACCCATAGTGCATTTGTGACCGCGTCGTCATCCCCATAGTGAAGTCGCAACCGCGTCCATAGCAATCTATTGTGTAATGTGCGACCACTGTTAGCTGGCAAATTCACCACATCGCAGAGTTTACTGAATACCCGAATATGCGGAAGTGGAGAATTCACACCTTTATGCGACAATTCGGACTTAACCCCTAAATCCGTTTCTATGTCACCATATCCCTAGTTCATATTGTTTCTTGTTCTCAAACTTTATCAACTTTGTATGAACAATAACGTTATGCCTCATCTGAGCCCCTACATCGCCAAATTGTCAAATGCAACACATTAAGCCTAGCCGAATTCAACAGAATGCTTGCTGAATAGCTGAATTAGGTGTGCATGTGCACGCAAGATAATGCAAAGAGATCTCTGTAAGTTCACAACCGTCCTATTCGCTAGACCACATCACAGAGTTTACTGAATACACATAGATGAACAAAGGGATGAATAATTAGGAATTCGGACCCATACACGACTGTTCAGATTTTCCTGGATAAGCCCCTTAAATGTACCATGTAACATAATATTTTTATCATGTCCGGAATATCTATTACATTTATTTTAGGCTAAGGCTTTATTGTGTCTTGCCAAAAGATTTTGTTTTTGGCATGCTGCCAATCGCCAGAAAATGCCAGTGATGAAAATAAATCCGCAGGCTTTCTCTTATTTGAAAACACCCATTGACAGAACAGGAAGTGATTATCAGTGGTTCCTTATTAAAGTCAATGGGTTGCCCTCACCAATGCTCAATACTTTTTTACATTTTTTTCACATACATTAAATTGTAAAGTAGCCTTTGCCCTAAATTCCCCTAAGGCTAGGTTCACACTAGCGTATTGTGCGCAGTGTATTTTTTAAAAAATTCTCAGGCAAAAATACACAGAGAAATTCCATAGAGAACAATGCTAATGGTAGAAAAGTGTTCACACTAGTGTTGCAACGAGAGTATATTATGCTAGAACGCTACCTGCTATATTTCTTTGAGCGCATGGAATACGGCATATTTTATGTGGCAAAATTAGTTTCAAAAGGAATTTAACATCTGCGATCACACACAGCGTAAAAATGCTCTGCGTTTCCACACTGACATTCGAGCAAAAAAGGCAGGGAATAAACAGCTATGAAAATTCACTGATAAAGAAAATCCTCTTCAAATCATGGGAATGGATTCAACTGAATCCAAGTGAAAGTAGGGTACAGTAGAGGTCATTTTGTTGTATTGTTGATAGTCAGTTACCAGCTACTGAAAGGACTATACAGAAAAATGCCCTCTAATGTCTCCTACTTTCACTTGGATTCTTTATCAATGAATGTTCATAGATGTTTCTCATTTGTGTTTTTCATAGGTGTTTTTTCCCTGCCTTTTTTGCTATTATAAAATGAACTGTTAGTATAAAAATGCCCTGCATTTTAACACTGTGTGTGATCGCAACTGTTAAATTCCTATTGAAACTAATCTAGTGACATAAAATACTCCACGTTCCATGCAGTCAAAGAAATAGTTCAGGTAGCGTTCTAGCATAATACACTCTCAATGGAACGCCAATTAGCATTGTTGTCTACGGATTTTCTCTGGCATCTTTTCTCAGTGTATTTTCACCAGAGAAAATACGCACAATACGCTAGTGTGAACCTAGCTTAAAGACAGTAAAGTTTTACATATATATTAAAGCAATTCAGCGAAACGAAGTTTGATGTCAGGATCTCACCTATATCAGTGTTTTGCATTTTAGGAAAATGGATGTACTGTATGCTAAATAGATGTTCAATTATTAAAAGAGGAAAAATCTAGGTTTTTAAAAAAAGAGAGAGTTTTACTCTGGCACATATTTATAGAAAGTGAAAAAAATGACCCTTTTTACACTGGTAAAGTCATGTTATATGGTGCTAAAATAAACGCTGGTATCGACCTTAAGTCAATTTTTTTGTTGCCGAAAAGTGTCTGCTTGATTTAGGATGGTGAAACTCATTATTTCCTATGGAGATGATTCTGCAACTTTCCCTAAGTCAGAAAAGTTTCCCTGTAGAAAAAGACTGGCGATATCAAACAAAAATGGAACAAAGCTCCTTTGAAAACGCCGCAAATTTTGCTGGTTTGAATACATCAATATTTTTCATTATCGATCTATTTTGATATCGCCATTTTTTTTCCAACCCCATATAAGTTGAATCAAGAACTGCACTGAATAAAAGAAATAATATCAAAAAAGCATTGAAATGCAGCAAAATGGATTAAACAGGTTAAAATGACCTTCATGAATTTCCTTGAGAAGTTAATGTTTTTTAAATGCAATTTTCCTTTATAAAAGGGGCCATTATTCATTGTGATTAAAATGAATTTCTGTGAACTCTGTTTGTGTAGCATTTGTATTTATATAGTGCTAATAGAAAGGCCTTGAAATGTATTCCAGTAACATGTTGAATAGGCAGTCTTGATCAAATAAAATGCCTCATAACATAAGGGTTTATAAAACTGTATAACCTGTTTTCTGTACAACAATGTCACTATGGATTACTGGTCCGGTGTCTCGGAAGAGAACAACGTAGGTGCCTTAATACAGTTATATCTAAGCTGATGTAAAATGAATGATGTATTATTATTAGTTTTTAGTTTTTAATAATAGTATTGTACATTTTAACCCTTTTTAAAATAGCTTAATTTTATTTAAAGGGGAACTTTTACCAATTTTTTTTTTTTTTATGATATGAGTTAGAAAATAGTATGTTTTTTGTCTTTTTTGCTTCTCTTTTTTTTTACAAATTTAGTTTAATTCAACTATAAAATCTTCAAGTAAGTTAATCTTAGGGGGGAGTTCACGATTGTGCAAAGTGAGCTCCGAAGCCTTCGGCTCTGATATGACTGATAAGCCTTCAGCGACGGATATGCGCTCACTGATGTCCTGCACGCGGACATCAGCGAGCGTATTAGAGGGATTCCAGTCTTCGCGAGGCAACACTTTTGACTGGAATACCTTTAATGCGCTTGCTGATGTCTGCATGCAGGACATCAGTGAGCGCATATCAGTCTGTGCGAAGTGAGCCGAAGGCTTTGGAGCTCACTTCGCACAATCGTGAATGACCCCCTTAGTGTTAATCTAGTGTTTCCCATTATTTCCTCTACTTTTTGCAATTCAAGTCTGTTGAACTCATTAGTATGACGTCACACTCTGGTACATTCCTCTGAATTCATTAGTATGATGTCACAATCTGGTGCATTCTTCTGAATTCATTAGTATAATGTCACACTCTGGAACATTCCTCTGAATTCCTTGCAGGAATGTTGTATTAAAACACTAGTGTGACCGTATCATATTAAATCAAGGTTACTAGTAATAATAACACTATACTTTGTTACTCAGTCTTTATGCCACTTACAATGAATTTTTAATTATCAATATGTTATAAAAATATTTAGACAAATTTATATCTGAATATACTTATTTTTGATATCTCTTGAATAATGCAGTTTTGCATCATATGGTATGTTCTCTTTAATACAGAAGCGATTAGCCATTTTTTTTTTACATGGATTGCATTCTGCTAATAATTATATACTATATAAGTTTATTAAATTTAATGTCACTTCTGAGATATGAAATGCATTAATATTTACTGGATTTTTTTAATGTTATTTGTTAAAGGGAAAATAATTACAGATTCAGGTGCTAGAGGTGTTGCATTTTATTTGATCAAAGTTTCTTTCAAGAAGAAAATAAGCTTTTCAACTCACAGGATTTATAGGACAGAGTAAAAAGTAATATGTAGTGGTATATTTTACTAATAAGATTGTTATTTAGCTACAAACTGCAGTAACACCAGAAAATGAAAAAAAAATCCATTAGGATTGGCATGGCAGGCCACTGGACTGTTAAAGGGTATTTAAACCCTGTCTATAAAGAAAGGCCCATTTACCAAATGTCAAGCAATAAAACGATTAAGAGACTCCAGACTCACCTTTTAACTCAGCAAGGCTCAATATCCCCCTGCAGCCTCTTTGTCTCTGTAAACAAGTTCCGTGTATGGGTAGTGAAGGGTTAAGGCCATGCCCCCTACTCTCCCTGGCTTCTCTCTCCACAGCAGAGAGTGGTCAGACAGGTCTTATCTGCACATGCTCTGGGTTATAAACAGGCTTTTTAGATAAGGAAAAGGGGAGGAGGGATTCTGGTTCTCTGTATAATGAGTGATGTCACTCACTGGTAGGGTTTATCTGCACTGCACTGGAAGAGCCTGTACACCAGCAGTTCTCAACTTGTGGGCCGCGACCCCTTTGGGGGTTGAACGACACTCTCACAGGGATCACAAACATGCTGTTGAAGGCAGAAGAGACTGCAGGTCCCTTTATATAGGATTCCTGCATGGTGACGTCGGACCTGAATATCATCACGTATGCGTAGCACGTGATGATATTTGGGCCCGACATCACTACGTGACACACGTACATGATGACATTTTGCCTGAACGTGCCTGACACACGACGCAATGACATCGGGCTCGATACATCACGCGTGATGTCAGCCCAGGGGGGTCGCGGTCTCAACTAGGTTGAGAACCGCTGCTGTACACAGAATGGGAGGGGGAGCAGGGCTGTTTAAACAAGAGACAAGTACTACTGATCCCAAAATCATTTTTACATTTTAATGGTTAAGTTGGCTTTCTACCGTGTTTCCCCTGAAAATAAGACAGGGTCTTATATTAATTTTTGCTCCTAAAGACTCGCTAGGTCTTCGGGGCAAATGTGTTCGGGGAAACACATTCCAGTATGGTATATTTCCAGTACTTTACTGCAGCTAGATCTTATTTTCAGGGGATGTCTTATTTTCGAGGAAACGGGGTATATGTTTACATGTCAGATATAAATAATGTTTTTATGCTCACTTTTCATACCTTTTAACTTTTTTTTTTAAGTTGAATTCCTAATTTGTATTATTTTGAGTTTGTTTTTCTTCCTTATAGTTGCAGATAACAAACCCCAGCCTATTCCTGCTGTTTACTGTTTAACTTTAGATAATACATATTCATAAGATTCCCCAGGAAGCCCAATGAGGCTGCAACGAGGAGAGAGAAACTGACAAACCAATAAAAATCCAGAAATCTACTTTAAAGATGACAAGTATTGCAAAGGAACAACTGCTCATGCTAATCCAAATTGCAATTTTCTTTTGATGTTACCGGTCCTTTAAGGCTAATAATTAAAGTGAGTGTTAATTTTAGTGACATGCATGCATTAAATGGCATTGCTGCAATATTTCCAGTTTCATACATATATTCAAATAGGAAACATGACAAGCTGTCCAATGTTCACTCCATTGGAATATATTAATACCTTAGCAGCAGAGATCCATCCGTTTTCCAGAAATACCACTTCCTTATAAATTATTAATAAAAATATGTTAAATGCCATTAGAAAACTGTGTATTTTTGTTAAAAAGTAGAGATAGCATATTGCAGTTTACACTACCTGCCATTCTGCTTTCTATTCATTTGATGTTTGTTTTTTAAGTTTAGAGTTATTGTGCCTTTAAATTATATATTAAAGGATAATTCCACCTTGTTTTGCAAGTTATATGGAATATATATACAGTATATATATATATATATATATATATATATATATATATATATATATATATATTATCATATATAGCAGACTTGGGCAATCTACGGCTGGCGGGCTGCTGCATCCGGCCCTCCAGACTTCTAAGGCTGGCCCATGGTAACATGTAAAAATGAGGGGGGGGCGTGCGCCCAACTGCCGTAGACTTCAGCACGCTAGACATGCATCAGCCCTCTGAATCCATCTGGGTCATTCATACAGCCCAATGGCAAAAATAATTGCCTGCCCCTGATATATAGTATATGACCATGATTTTGGAAAGCAGGGAACCAGATGTGATAGTCTCATTGGGGGCGCCATGGAGGCGGAGCCCTACTTTATAGGGCTGGTGGTGGCCAATGCCCCACCAGGTAATAAGAAGGCAGAATGAAAACTGCAAAAAGGGGAATCATACATATTTATGGAATTTTGTGCTTAATACGCTTGTGTGAACCTAGCCTTAGGGCAAATTTTAATAAAGTCAAAAAGATCGCTGTATTCGATATCACGTTATCAATAATTTCGATATTGTGATATCGAATAGTAATTTATACAACAAATTTCATTTACCACAAATTTCATTTCTATGGAAAATCCGTAATATCAATAATTTTGCTGGGAATAATTGGATACCGCGTTATCAAAAATTCAATTTAAACTGATAATTTTCATTTTTTTTATTGAATTTTTAAATCAAAAGGTCAAAAAACAGCCTTTTTGACTTTAATACATTTTTCCCTATTGCACTGCTAGCTACAAGATTACCCCCGATTTTCTCCCCTTACTTTGGAATGAACTCCTTTGGTTCCCATGGTTAAAATATTTTGAGTCACTAACACTAATTCCATATACCTGAAATCTAGCTAAAGCCCATTCCTTCCTATGTGATTATTTCTTAGACTCTACTGCCTTGGTCTCTGCAGTAGCAACCCACCTACCTTTTAGTTATAACATTTATTTCATGTGCTATTACAAGTCTGCTCTTTCTCATATTCTATTCTTCCTTATCATTGTACAGTGTCCCTCTCCCTTTACAATTGTAAAACCTTGAATGCATTTCATATTAAAAAATAGCATACTTACATATGGTGGTCCTGCGGAGTAGCTACCCAATACTGGAGACTTATGGCCGATACCCTATCCAAAATATTCCAGACACCAATCCAGCCAAACCCACAAGCCTTTCTCCTAGGACTACCAATCGGAAAACTAAGATCAAAAACAGACAACAAATTAGCAACAAACATTTTAACAGCAGCCAGTGCCCTACTTGATGCTTCTTGGAAAAAATCAAACCTACCAGATATACAAGCTTTGATCAGAAAACTAGAATGGATCAAAACAATGGAAATGATCACAGGATTCTTAAGATAAAGCATCTATGAAGTAGAACTACTCTGGTTCCAATGAAATATATTTCTAGAGCAACACAAAAAAAATATATAGAAACTACCGCACAACATGAAACAGAATTACCTAGAAATCAATCGGTTGAAGCTTAAAAAACTGTCTTGTCATCAATGTGCATATTTAATTGAAACAATACATCACAATAATCTAAACATGTTGAAATTATGAACGTTGTCTTGTAACCAATATATATATTTAATTGAAACAATATATCTTAATAATTCAAATAACTTAAAATTATGAAAATAATCTTGTAACCAATCTATACATCCAGTGAAAAATGTATTTTATTGATTCAAGTTATGTAATCTTGTAAAATCAATAAAATGCTGATTTAAAAAAAAGATAGCATACTTTTTTCTAATTATTAGAAGGTTTTGATTAACTTTAAACACAGGTGATATAAAACATTGCACAAATAGTTCATCTATATATAATATGTAGTAGTTTGAGTGCAAGCTGAAACACTGTTCCTCAGATAAGTTTAAGGAAAGTACCCTCCAAATGCATATGTACCCTCCAGTAACCAAGGATCTGACTTTGATTACAAAGCATTAACTAATTTCCAGTCTTTCAATCAACAAGAAAAATCATACACAACATATGCTACTCAGTTATTATTCCAATTATTGAGCCCATAAATAAAATTACATAACTGCAGCTTTCAAATAATTCACATTAACAAAAATGTTAGCTTCATAATGTCTGTATGTGTTACAAAACAATCTTTTACAGATATGAACATGTATTTTAGTTAAACATACTTGTGTAAAGGGATCCTTCATCTAATATTAATATGTTAATATGTTCCTCTGATAAAATCAAAGATTTTTCATGTCGTATTGTTAAATGAAAGGAGCGCAAAATATCTTATTCTTTGCTTTTGGGGATTTTAGACTAATTGGTTAGGGATATTGTCAGTTTAAGACCTTTCATGTTTCTATAGTCCTATTTGATTTCAATGCAGAGAGCCCTTGTGTGTGGTCATGCTTTCAAGTCAATGCAAAGCATTTTGACACAGTTTACTCTGTTTTTTTTAAATTATATCCACCGGCTGTAAAACTGCAACACAACATCTTGCGCTAAGAACCAGAGCTTTAGATAAAAAGATAAAATTCATGCTTAGATCTCTTTCTGTAATACAAAGAAAAAACATTCTATTTAAAAGTAAACTTTTAAAGGGGCTTATTCACTAAAGTCCAATTTGTTGCATATAGGTGTGAATTAGTCAGATAAAGACAAATGAAATAGGCTGCTCTTTATAATGAGAATATTGTTGCAGTCGTGACTTTATTATTGGAAAATTGTCACAATCTTATGGGATGATTGACATTAAAGTTCCTCCAATCAGATCCTTTAAATCATGATCTAGCAGGGATCTGATTGGAGGAGCTATAATGTCGATCATCATATAGCTCTGCCCAACCTGACTTTTGATTCAAGTTGTTCATCGGAGGAGAAAAGAATCAGGGAGTTTGCGTCTTTTACTACAGTTAAAGACAACTCCCTGCTTCCTTAAAAAAAAAAGTCTGTTAAGTGGACCTGACAGGTCCACTTAAGTTAGCCTAACCTACACAGTCATTTAAAAACAAAAGTAGAAGCCGCTGCGAAGTCGACAGGGGTCTCAACCCACATTTTCAGCAGTTGTAGCAAATTTTTCCCCATGAAGGAAACAATTCAAATATCATCAATTAGAAATGTTAGTAACTGCTTCACTTTTACCATTCATGGCGTGGAAGCTTGAAAGCTAGCAGTGTACCACAAAAGGAACTTTAATGCTTCTGACCACTGGGCTGGGCCATGGTTTGAGGTTCTGGTTTCCTATAAAGCATGTTTCATGTTGAGATGTGTCATTAGATACTTTTCTATTTCTTCAAGCTGCCAGCTAATGATATATTCTGACACTGCTAATTTATTCATTTTGTGCATTTCTTTTGTCTTATTTTACAGTTAGTGGGAGAGAATACAGTTCATCACCCTCCATTCCCTAAAGCCTTTTTTCAGACATGTGGCTTTGTTACTTGGCATGAAGTAGGCAAAGATTTACTGCTTCCTGTCTGGGCACATTATGCTGTATACTGTGGTCTGTGAATTGTTTTATTGGAATCAATGAAACCTCTTTAGCCTGCTAAAAATTCTTATATTATGCAGCCCGCAATCAGAAATTGTAGAAGTGTTTATTCTGATAAATTATATCGGCATGAGAAACTAGAAATCTCTAATTGGAACTATTACCATTATACTAATTAGACTAATTGCTTCTATTTGAGAACTCTCAATCTTGGCAGATATAATGATGTCATAAGGAACGTCCCCTTTACAATTTTAGATTTTCATTTCTATGAGGCTTTTACTAATGGTTATCTAAACCAGTGCTTCTCAAACTTGATAAACCCCAACCAAGTTTTTTAACGTTGGATTTTTTTTTTTTTTTGTTGCGAAAACAATAAGTAAAATTTTAGATTATATTTATCTAATGTCAGGACCTGGTGAAGACTACATGACTGTAATTTATGTCCTGTATGGAAATATCAGTTTTGAGAAATATATATATTCTTTCTTTATCACTGCTCTGCTTGTATTTATGTAGTAACTAGGGCCTTATTACTAAAGTCCAAATTCACTTGTCGAATTCACCTCGCTACAATTTGATTAGCATTGTCGAAATAGTAGAGAATTCGCTTTTCAGTATTGTCTAAGATGCAAATACACTGGTTGAATCAGCGGACAGTGGCGAACACTGTCAGATGTGTAGTGGTGCATAGTCAACCAGATAGAAGTAGGATGAGAAGTTATATGGAGTGAGGCGCATTCAACAAGTGAAGGGCAGTGATGTCAGTCTCACGCTGTCCCACAAACTGTATTCTGCGAATATTCTATTTCTATGCCACTTTGTCCCTAGGTCATGTTGTCATTTAATTACAGTCACCATTGTCATTTTTGAATAAATTGTCTCCTTCCACAAGATTGGACACCTGCCATCAACCCCCCAATTCGCCAGTCTGAAATGGCAAAGTCAAACAGGTGTATTCGGAGCAGTTCTCCTAGTCGCATTCGCTCCTTTGACATACTCCGCAGTCAACAGTAGAAGTACCTGTGTATGTGCACAGAGAGTAATGCAAAGAGCTTTGTAAGCTCGTGAGTGTCAAAGATGCCCTAAGTGGTCGCGTATTTGCCACTTTTTAGATTTTAGTCAAAAAGCGAACATGCGGAAGTGGAGAATAGATGCAAATTCATAGCTCTATACGACTATTCTGACTTTAGACAATAAGGCCCATAGTCTGCTGAATTTTTTCATCATTCTTGTAAGCAGAAAAGATTTGCACGTCTCTGAGCTGAATTGGAGTGTCAGTTAGTGCAGGTCTCTGAGCTGAATTGGAGTGTCAGTTAGTGCAGGTCTCTGAGCTGAATTGAAGTGTCAGTTAGTGCAGGTCTCTGAGCTGAATTGAAGTGTCAGTTAGTACAGGTCTCTGAGCTGAATTGGAGTGTCAGTTAGTGCATTGTCTCTGGGAAAAACTCTCTGAATTTGAATACACTAATATATGAAATTGTTTTGTAAAGCTCCTCTTAAAGCTTTGATTGATAGTGATAGTTATCTGAATATTATTCAAGAAAATTGTAGCAGAGTATCTTGCAGGTCAGTGATGCCCAACCTACGGCCCATGGTGCTATCCAGCCCGCGGATCAAATTCTGAAATCGGAAATGTTGCATATAAGTGTGAATTCGCCAGACAAAGACAGTCGCAGTCGCGTCTTTATAATGAGAATTTACTATGGGAAATTGTCACAGCTACTTTAAAGTTTGTCGCAGTCACAATTTTAAAAGTTGTGACTTTGAAGTGGCCTGTGACATGCCTATCGCAATTTTATATGGCCCCAGGCCAAAAAAGGTTGGGCATCACTGTTGTAGATCAAATCTGTTTCACTTGACAATTCCAATTGTTGGGGTTTTTTTTGCTATTGCTTAGATGCAGATAGGGTTATTATCAATAGTACAATGTGTAATATAAATAAATCTTATTTGTTTTTATTTTATTATTCTATATTTCTCTTGATTACGCTTCACTACAAAAGCACTATTAAAGGAGACCTAAAGTAAGAAAATAATAAAGAACTGTTAAAATACTTGCCTTATACAGAGCCAATTGATTACAGTCACAACATGAACCAGTATCCGAAGCTTCTCCCAATGCCTCCTTCACAGCGAGCTGGCTGACTGAGAAGCTAGCGCGCAGCTTTTTCTTCTCCTTCCCCAGCCTCATACATCATCACGCTCATTGCAGGGAGCATTCTTATTGGCCCCGCAATGAACATGATGATGATTAAGCCCTAAAACAACTTGGGTGAAACAAGGTGGGAGGAGCTTCACGCTGGCTGGCAGTCAGCCAGTGCTGTGAAAGAAGCATTGGGTGCTGGATAATTACAGCACAGCACATGCTGTGACTGTAATCGATCGGCTCTGTATAAGGTAAGTATTTTAACAGTTTTTGTTTTTTTTTTTACTTTAGTTCTCCTTTAAATGTTGAATCACTTCACTCATTTAAATAATATATTTAGGCTTCCCCTTTTTAAACTCTCTTATTCCTATTTTTGTTAAACTTAAGTTTGCGTGCAGTTGAACTATATACACAGTCATGGCCAAAAGTTTTGAGAATGACACAAATATCATATTTTCACATGATCTGCTGCCCTCTGGTTTTTATGCGTGTTTGTCAGATGTTTTTATCACATACAGAAATACAATTGCAATCATATTATGAGTAACAAAAGCTTTTATTGACAGTAAGAATGAGTTAATGCAGCAAGTCAATATTTGCAGTGTTGGCCCTTCTTTTTCAGGACTTCTGCAATTCTCCCTGGCATGCTCTCAATCAACTTCTGGACCAAATCCTGAGTGATAGCAGTCCATTCTTGCACAATCAATGCTTGCATTTTGTCAGAATTTGTAGGTTTTTGTTTGTCCACCCGTCTCTTGATGATTGACCACAAGTTCTCAATGGGATTAAGATCTGGGGAGTTTCCAGGCCATGGACCCAAAATCTCTATGTTTTGTTCCCTGAGCCATTTAATTATCACCTTTGCTTTATGGCAGAGTGCTCCATTATGCTGGAAAAGGCATTGTTGATCACCAAACTGCTCTTGGACGGTTGGGGGAAGTTGCTCTCGGAGGACATTCTGGTACCTTCTTCTTTATTCTTCTTTGTTCATGGCTGTGTTTTAAGGCAAGACTGTGAGAGAGCCAATTCCCTTGGCTGAGAAGCAAACCCACACATGAATGGTTTCAGGATGCTTTACAGTTGGCATGAGACAAGACTGGTGGTAGCGCTCACCTCGTCTTCTCTGAACAAGCTGTTTTCCAGACGTCCCAAACTATCGGAAAGGGGATTCATCAGAGAAAATGACTTTACTCCAGTCCTCAGCAGTCCACTCCCTGTACCTTTTGCAGAATATCAGTCTGTCCCTGATGTTTTTACTGGAGAGAAAGGGCTTCTTTGCTGCCCTCCTTAAGACCAGGCCTTGCTCCAAGAGTCTCCGCCTCACAGTGCGTGCAGATGCACTCACACCTGCCTGCTGCCATTCCTGAGCAAGCTCTGCACTGCTGGTAGCCCGATCCCGCAGAACAAAAATTGAAAGTGTACTCACCGCTCCAATCCTCAATTGAAGTCTTTAAAAACAGGTGCACCGGTATCTGTAGGACGTCTTTAGGGAAGCAATAGCATATATTTCAATCCAGCACTCTGGAGTAAATATAAATTTTTTTTACTTTATTGGAACCCCATGGGTAGTAAAATCAATAACTAGAAACAAACATGGCGGTACCATGTTTGTTTTTAGCTATTGATTTTACTACCCATGGGGTTTCAATAAAGTAAAAATTTTTTATATTTACTCCGGAGTGCTGGATTGAAATATATGCTATTGCAGCCCAATCCCGCAGCTCAAACACTTTTAAGAGATGGTCCTGGCGCTTGCTGGTCTTTCTTGGGCACCCTGGAGCCTT
>WMED01009669.1:0-16178 GCA_019650415.1 Pipa parva | reverse complement strand
CCTGATTCTAGGGGCTTAAAATTACAGTAACACCAAATAAATGAAAATACCCCAAATACCTCAATAACTGCTTCAATATGTACTTAGAAAAATGATGACTAAAATAACAATATTTAAATATCTTCAAAACTGGCATTTTTGTTGCACTTAATAAAAATATATTTTATCAAAAGCACCAGACAAAACAATAAAACTAGGTGTGGGTTGTTTAACCAACCAGTAATACATGACTTCTAACAGTTTAGATAAAAATACAGACCAGCAATAAAACTTGCAACTTTATTTTCAAAGCTAATGTTTTTACAAGTTTTATATTTGATTGTGATTTTTTAAAACAAAAATTCAGGCCCTGCCGGAAACATATAATGGTACCGTGTGAATAAAACACTTTTGGTAGCACACTACCTTGCCTGCACAATATATGGTATGTGGATGGACATACCAAAGGAATACAGAGCCAACGCCGTCCTAAAATGAATTCACCTTCATCATCCAAAAGTTCCCTTGTTCCTAAATGTGAATTTTTACTGGTGTTACTGGTCCTTTAACTTAAGCTCCCCTGGCCATTTTTTATTTACAGTATCAAATTGTGATGAGTGTAAAAGAGCACCTGCTATTATTTTCATTTAGAATTTGTTGACAGTGTAAAATGTTCAGTAATAAGCAGCCACATCTCGCCAAAACATATTTATTGGAGATAATCACAACACAGAAACAAAACAAACACAAAAACATTGTTTTTCAAATGGTGACCAAATGTATTATATATAGTATTGAATGCCCTTAATAAAAAAGCAATTTTCAGCTGAAAAAAATGAAACACTTTTGAAATGACAAGCCTAATCATTTAATAAGACAGATATTTCTTTATAGTTACAGAAAAAAAATACAAACCAGTAATTGAACCAGACTTCAGACAAATCCCATACAGAATGATCTCCAATTCTGAGTTTGCCTTTATTCATTGCACAAGTAATAATTAACCTTGACATTTAAAAAATAAACTTGAAATTCTGTTCTCACACATTGTTAACAGGAAAGCTTAGCTTAATCATCACTGGGACTTACACAGCTCAGTGCTTATTTGAAGACTAATAGAAGCTTTTACACTTATTATCCCATTGCTGATATGATACCAGCATAAATTGCATGATCTTCATATTGCCAGCTATAAGCCAGATGGGAAGGTTTTAACATATTTTGGTGAAATAAGGTTGCTGACATAAGGTCCCTTAAAAAATGTTGCTTATGTAACTCATCTATACACGTTTTATATATACATATACATATATATAGAGAGAGAGATGGAAAGATAGATCATTAGATAGATATGTTGTGTACTGATGTTTATAAACATTATTGGATTTAACAAACTGGCAGTTTAGTATTAAAACTGACCTGAAACTAGTGATTCAGATTATTTTAATAGCAACTGGATTTATGCATAATCTTAAAGCACTAAATGGGTCTGTATTGATATGAAAAATGTCCAAAAAAGCTATAAAGAGAAGCATAATTATGAATCAGTTGTCATTCTATATGCATCTAAGAAAAATGAATTTACAGATGTAGCAAAGACTGATTTTATCAAATACTTTAAAGTCCTGCCACAAAGCACATGAACATAACAGCAGTTTTACAGAAACCTTAAATAAGAGAGCTAATCCAGCATTAGATAGTAGTTCATTTGTATCCATTATGGGATGATCTTGTTTATACTGGTTGATTGTCACTTTAAACAACTGTTTTTTTGTTTTTGTTTTTTTTTATTTAACTTGGAAATGTACATGTTAACATTATGGAAGATAATAGTCAGAGTCTAATGACACCTGGTTATTTTTGTGGTAAATATTAGTTCGACATTCTTAATGGAACAACCATTTCTAGCACGTCTGATGAGCAGACGCTACTTTCCCTAAATTGTTTTGCCTTTCTCTTCAGTTACTTTTACCTATTTATCTAAAAATCAAGTAAGAAAAAGCAATATCAACATTTTGGGCGAAATGTATTAAAACCAGTGGTCTTTCCGACTTTACCGAGTGAAATCTCAGGTCGATCTCCTGAGATTTTCTTTTTAGATCTCGAGATTGAAGGGGTAATTCATCAAGAAGCGAAATGAGCTACGATCCGTTCGGCTCACTTCGCTAATAGTAGTATGCGCATGCTGATGTTCTGTACGCGGACATCAGCATGCGCATTAAAGGGATTCCCGTCTTGGCGAGAGCAAAAGAGTTCCCTTTAACTCTTTTTTTTTCACAGCAACGGTGCTGTGAGAAGCATCGGGGGAATCATCGGGAGCTGGCTAATTATAGCACAGCTCATGCTGTGACTGTAATTAATCGGCTCAGTATAAGGTAAGTATTTTAACTGTTGTTTATTTTTTTACTTTAGTTCTCCTTTAAGAATGAAACAGATAACATAAAAGCTTCTTTCACATTCATGTTATCAGTTGTAACAGTGACATAATAATATGGATGTTACATTTTACTTTCAGAATCTTTGAAAAAAGTGGTACTGCTGTCTTAAGATTTCATATGTGTTAATTATAAATTGTATTTGGAAATTTGGATATTTAAATTCATTTTTATTTGCTGTCAATACCTGTTTTTTTCATTCCAATAATAAAAATAACAATAATCATAATACAAATCATCATCATTATGTTATGATTTATAGAATACATTAAAGTTATATTTAAATGGAATACATTTTTTTTTTTTTATGTCAAATCCTGAACCAGAAACAGGAGAGGACCTTTAGTGATTCTTAATGCTTGTGCTGGGGTTTCCTTTTAAATTGGAAATATCAAAAATAATTTTTATGGATGGAAGAACTAGTCTGTGTTTCAGACCTCTGCCCTGTTTAAAATGGATTACAGAAACTTTGGGCTTCAAAATAAACTGGGAGCATGTTGCAACCCAATCTGGATTATTAATGTCAGTATGAACAATACAGTTGTTACCCAGCTAACAATGTAATTATCACTTCGGTGCCTATGTCCTGCATTCAAAAGCATTATGACCTGGTATTTTTACATGGATAATAAACTGTGATGACCTGATGGGTTGTGTTAAATTAACTCAGTTTTGCTGAAAAATAATCTCTAAACTGTTAAAATGAATTCTTTTGACAAGTGTCTGTACCTGTTGGTGCCATTGCATCAGAACAGACTGTTATATTCTAAAGTTTATTCATATACTGTTAGAAAGACTGCAGTTCCCCTAATTCAATGTCACATACAAAACAGACTCAAAAGACAAAAGAGTCAGTGAGTACTTAGTATGGTTTTATTGTGTAGATTTCATCTGTTGCAAAGCAGTGTCTGTAGTAGGTGTTAGAAGACTTAATTAACATCTTGCTTTAGTCACAAAGGAAATGATCTGCTACCATGTATTAATATTTCATAACATTTATAAATGAAATGCGTACAAATACTGTGATCAAATAGAATATTACCGGGTCACACATGGCTTTTTAAAAAGAGTATTACTACATTTGTTAAACACCATGCAGAATTTATTAAACACCACAGGTAACAATCACATCAACATTTTGGGGAATTCTAATGAAGGAAGGTTCACCTTCTCAAATGTCAATGTGATTGTTACCTGTGATGTTTAATATGTTCTGTGTGGTATGATCCTGTTGAAGTGGGGTTTGCCATAACATCTAGGAATCTATCACTCCTGCTGGCAATTAAATATCCCTAATATTAGGGTGCTGAGAGAATGCTGTTAGAATCATATCTACATTGTGGTATAAATGCAGAAATTGGAAGTTATAAACTGTTTATATGGTTGTACATTACTCTCAGTTGCATGTAAAATTCTATCATTTCTGATAATTAGATAGCCAGATAGAGAGACAGATAAATAGATGATAAATAGATGTGGATAGACAGACAGACACACAGATAGATATGGACTATCTCTTACAGGGTTAACTTGAAGAGACAACTGGTGCATCTTTTTGGAATTTATCAAACATTCAATACTAATAAAATAATGCAAACAGATTCAGGAAAAACATACAAAACCATGGTAGGTAAATACTATTGCAACAGATGGTGTAATCCATGTCTAAGAGCTTGGAGGAATTGCTTTTTCATCACTTATCTCAAAACCTTCCAGAGGAGGGATAAGGAGTAGGCTGCAGAGACAGACATCCTGCACTTAACAATAATTACATTTTTTTTAAACTCTCATATCTAATTTAGAAGGTGGTGTTGAGCAACATGAAAAGTAACCATAAAGCAGGTTTTTGTTCCCAGGAATCAGTATTTTAGGTATTTATATATGGCTTATATGAATATATATATATATATATAGCATTTTTCAGACACAATTTTCCATAAGTTGCTGCTTTCTGTAATAGGAAGATATAAAAACTTTAATTTGTATTAAGAACCATTGTACCAGTGTGTATTTCACAAATAAAGGTTTAAGGGCGATTATTACCCTCTCAAATGAGAGGTCTTGTACATTGTACATCAAAATAGGACTTTTGTAGTAGGCATTTTCTGTCTGGTATCTGCAACTCTGCTTCTGTTTTATGGCACTACTCCTCAGTAGATCTTTAACCACTATGTCCTAGAAATACCTGGGAAGTAAAGGGCTTATCCCAAAGGAAAGGTGATTGTTATAGGCAAGCTTAAATGCTGAGACCAGATTTATAGATCAACCTAAGGGGCTTTAATTTTTACCTGTGATACCTAAGGTTTTTACTAAAGCAGTGAGCAATGATCCTGGATGAGTAACCATATTGTGAGAAAGATTCTCAAGGGTGGAAATTTCTCATATCATGATAACAGACCATGTCATATTTTGCATGTCCAAATTAATAGAAGATGTTCCAGATTAAATACCTGTGATAACTTTTTATTCACCATCCTCATATAGAATGACTGGTTAATTTATTTAATTAGACTATCATAAAAATTGAGGTTGGTCTATTTTTTTGCAAATAGAGCTCCACCTAGTTACATTTACATATTTTCCATCTTTGGTATGCTTGCGTAAGTTTCTTTAAACTGTTGGAGATGGGCATATGATGTTCCCTAGAGGTAAATACCTTTGCTAAGTAGCTCAATCAATTTACAGTCCTTCATTGGGTAGAGAAGCATGGTTTTGCCTAACTAGAGTTTAAAAAAGGTACATAGAATTACCATGTTAATCCCATGAACCTTAAGGTGGTGTAATATTTATACTCCGTGTAGAGAGAAGCTAAATTGACTCCAGATTTCTCAGGAAACCAACTAGTTTCTAAATAATTGACCAGTTAATTGATGTATTTTCTACATCATGGATGCAGCTGAACTGATTTTGTAATTTAATCAGCAGATCAGAATGTGTCATCAGTAGTTTTGGTATCAAAATCCAAACATAATGTCAACATGAAGTGTTTAATGAAAAATGCCAGAACTGCTATACTCGTGTTAGGGAAAGCAAATCCTGATTGAATGTGTATATGAGCTTTGGGTGAAGATACAATCTCACTATAAGGATTTCCAGAGAAGTTTAAAAGTGGTGATCTCTGATGAGTCCAACAAACAGTGTCTGACTGGAGTGCTGGGTCCCACCAGAAAACAAATTAAGCAAAGATTTTTTTTCTTATACATTGTCTCTTTATTCCCTCTTTAGTGGATAAACTGCACACCTGCACAGTAATTTTAAAGGGAAACTCCCCAAGCAAAGTGACTCAATATAGTGCAATAAAGAGAATGTCTAAAAGGTGTTTTCCGCAAGAAACAAGTAAGAAAAACTGGCAAGGCTAGACCTCTATTACCAATAAAAATTGGACCACAATATCCATAAAGAGGAAAATAGTTTTTAGCTATGTACTGTGGAGTTTTACACCCAAATGGAACCAAAATCTGCCCAGGCCAGACCTTTAGCACCAACTGAAATTTTTAAGACAATTTATTGATAGAAAAGATTTTCACTTTCACTGTTTACAGTCCTTTTCCACTGACATTGACAGGAAAAATACTACAGGAACATTAGCTCCTTTTTGCAACTAACTAGATTTGAAACTCCCCCCAAAAAATAGCTGGACAAAAAAAAAGATTTTGTACTTGCAGAGGTCACAGACCTTTAGCACTGACTTTGGAAGAAAAAATGCCCCAGGAACACTTTCACATTTGTGACTCACTATATACGAAATTGAAAAAAATTATGAAAACTGCAAAAAAAATGGCTTTTCACTTGCAGTGCTATAGACAGGCCTTCGCACTGAAACTGGTTGGAAAGTACCACATCACAGAAACAACATTACTTTTGGAGTTACTGACTCTACTATAATTGCTAAAAAACTCTAAAACATCAAAAAAAGGATTTGCTGTTGCAGCTCTTACGCACTTTGCACAGACTTTTCGGGGGGTAAGTGCCACACACCAATTTAAAAACAGGAGTAGCAACAGTACTATTTTGCCTTAAAAGCATTTTTCCCCCTCATTCCTAAAGTAGGCAGCATGAAAATGCCCTGCAATGTTCCAAACATCCTGACATACTCACATGCATATAGAAAACGATGGTAGGGGTAGTTATCCATACAACATTCTGATTTCCTAAGGTGTTTGTTATTTTATTAATGTTTGAAAATAAAACCAAGCATCTAAGCAATTCAACAACTATACAAAGCAAACATAGCAAATATAACTATCTCAGGCATGCTATCCCCAGACGTCAAAATAAAGGGAGGCACAAGACAAGGCTGCCCACTCTCCACACTCTCCACCCTCTCCCTAGAGCCATTAGCAGAACACATCAGAAAATCACCAAAAATACAAGGAATCCAAATAGGCAACATAAACCACAAAATAACACTATTTGCCAACAGCATACTCCTAACCTTGTCCCAACCCCATCTAGCCATATCAAACACCCTCAAGATACTAACAGAGTTCCAACAAATATCGGGCTTCAAAATAAACTCAACCAAATCCCAAGCAATGATAGATAATTCCGCAATCCAAAAGAAACAACTACTCAAAACCAACTTTAACTTCACCTGGCAATCCAAATCTATAAATTACCTATGGACCCAACTCACTACCACATACGACACACTATACAATGCTAACTACACAAAAATGCTTAACCATCTACAGACGGACCTAAAAACTTGGTCAAAATACAACCTATCGTGGCTCAGAAGAATAGCAGCAGTTAAAATTACTTTATTAAACAAGATACTTTACTTATTCAGAATACTACCCATTGACTTCCCCAAAAAACAAGCACAAAAACTACAAAAATCAATCTCCCACTTTATATAGAATGGAAAACAACCACGAATATCCCACTCAGTAATGACAAAACCAAAAACCCTGGGAGGAATGGGCCTCTCCAACATCTACAAATACTACCTAGCATCAGTCATGCAAACAATTGTAAGATTACACCAACAACCACAAACCCCATGGCTAGAAATTGAGAACCTCCCAACAAAACCACTTGAAATATCCCAACTAATTTGGATACAACAACAAAATAGAAATAACACATAAAAATTACTTCACATCACCCCACATACACTGAAAATATGGGATAAATTGACAGTAAAAATTAAAATACACAATCTAGAATCAACCCACCAAACTCTATTTGCAAACAAAGACTTTCCCCCTGGTTGTAACACTATAGCCTTCCAAAAGTGGATCCAACAAGGCATATTTCAAGACCAGATATACCTAAACAATAAATTCCTCTCCTTTGAAGAATTACAAACCAAATACCAGCTAGATCAAACACAATTCTACCAATACATACAAATAAGAAATTACATACACTCTATCAATAAAAGAAAAAGAACACTAAACCCACCCCAAACATACTTTGAAAAACTATGTATCCGACCCACAATAACAACTCATCTAATAACAATACTCTACCTGAAAATATCAGAATATACATTAACATTTACAAACCCATACAGGACTAAATGGCAAAACGACCTACAAATCAACAGAACGGACAAATCCTGGAGAAAAGATATGAAACCTAGCTAACAAATCTTCAGTATGCACAGTATCTAAAGAAAGAGCATACAAGATATTATATAGGTGGTATTACATACCAACGAGAATAGCCAAAATATTCAAAAATGACACACCAAAACTCTGCTTCAGAGGCTGCAGAGAGGAAGGCACATTTATGCACACTTGGTGGTCCAGCAGAATAGCCCAGAGATGCTGGAAGGAAATAGCAGACACCCTAACCAAAGTATTCCAAATACACATTCAACCAAACCCCCATTCCTTTCTCCTAGGTCTACCAATTAGAAAACTCAGATTCAAACCAGAAAACAAATTAGCCACACATATTTTAACAGCAGCAAGAAGACTACTTGCAGCTTCCTGGAAACAAAACACAAAAAAGAATTACCAGACACCCAAACACTAATTAGGAAAGTAGAATGGATTAAAGCAATGGGAATGATCACAGGCCACATAAAACAAAATGCTTTTGAGGTGGAACTGTTATGGCTCCAGTGGAACAACTACTTAGAACAACATAGAAATAATTAACATAGAGAGCACTAACGAAACAAAGAAATGTCAACAGAAATGTTAATAATCTAATATTGTGAAATTTACCTTACGTGTAATAGACATATATTATTACAATGTTCAATCAAAGTTTACAATTGTATTACAATCTGAAAACTAATAAAATATTGATTAAAAAAAAAAATAAAACCAAGCAAAATATGACTATACATTTTGGATTAATTTTTCTAGTGGCACAATTTTTTTAGTTAACCTGAAGAAATTCAAACCTGCATCAGATCTGCACTGTCTGATATTTCTGGATTAATCTAAATCATAACCACATATATCTGCAATAAACCTTTATCATCTCTAAACTGCCCTGAGGTATATATCATGATGCTTCAGTTTAAAACTCCCATAGAGTCTACTAAGGCCGGTGGAAAGTTTTCCTGTGTCTTGGTGGGCCAGAGTAAAACTGCCCGCAAAGAATTGTGTAGTATTAATTTCATACAAAGCAAACAGAAAAATATGATGTAGAGATTTGTAAAAAAAAAAAAGTGACTGGCATGTAAAAGTTTGATGACTGTCTAATAACAAGAGGGAATATAGATAGACAGTACAATAGACTTTATTTAGGTGCAAGGCTCAGATTCAGGCATGGAAAAACTCTGCAATAAAAGGGAAGAATGGGACAAAGTTCTGGGATCATGTACCTACAGAGAAACAACATATGTGGATCTGCATAGGCACTCTAAGGGTTAATATGTTGAAAAGGACTTCAGGCTACAAATTAAATAATTGTTAGGGAACCTATGTATATAGAGAGCCCATTCTGTGTGTTAGCATCTTTGAAAAAAATTCAAGGTATAGATACAGACCACCGTTCCTCCACAGAATATGGAAATTTCAAAAGAGATGGGTCAATACCATTTGGGTTGATGAGTTTAAAGATTATAATGTAGTTTTGCTCTGCTATAAATGGCTTTACACATTCTTCATTTTTTTCCCAATAATTTCTAAAGTAATCTTGTAAAAGGATTCTTAAGATGTACTATGCTAATTTTACCCCACTGAAAATGAGATACAGAAAAAGGATGTGTCAAGATTGAAAAGGTGTTCAGGTTTTGTGTGTGTATACATGTAAGTTTGCAGTAGGCAGTATGAATTCTTCTCCACAAAGATTTAAGCTGCAGGGTATAAAATCTTTGAAACATGGAGTAGTACATTTCATTTGTCAGGGTATAGTCCATTTGGTACAGGTGTCCAACTGTAGATAATGCAACTCTGTTCTTTCTCTTTAAATAACTCTGCTGTTACTTGGATTCATCAATGAAGAGCACAGTTTCAGTGATATTTTAGGAAATACTGCTTCTGTCAATCATTTGACTTTGTTTCCTGTCCTATGAGGTAGTTTGGATACCATAAGTCCTTTGAGTCCACTACTAGCTAGCTTTTGACAGTACCTCTACTGATTAGAATCTCTCTTTATTCAGCACATTCTGTATCTCTGGTTTAATTAGTGATTGAAATGGATTTGGATGCAGCTGATACAGTTTTGGTAAATCATCTTAGAATACCATGAGTAACTTCTAAGATAATTCTTCTTTTCTTATTATACTAAATAACTGACTATTCACACTTTCACTAAGTTACAATGTATATTTTACCACCACCACAATTTGCTTAGTTACAGATTTGAAAAGTGACCCAGAAACAGGGCAAAATTATCTGTCTTTATGTCTTTTCCATTTTATAATTCCTGTATTCAATGTCAAAGGAAGTTCATTACAATGTAGAACTACTCTCCCTGTCATCTTTTGTCAGGGCCAAACAAAAAACAATAACAGTCCCTTTTAGCCAAAAGAAATCATGTTGATAATTCAGATATCAGTGTTTTGACCTTGATAATCTTTTGTAAGTTCCATTTGAGTTGAAAAGTACAGCACTGCTTAATTGCGTGATGCTTTATAAATAATTATACACATACATGCCTATTTGTGTGGATTATTCTAATATGGATTCCATTAGAAATATTAGAAGTAAATATGTAGCTAAATAAAGCTGACCATTCATTTTCTTTCCATATACACAACCTGCTAATGGCCAGATGTGAAAGTTAATTTTGTAAAAGAAAATTAATTGAGAACAGTAAGAGTGCATACAGGAGGTGCATTTTAATCTCTGTGAGCTAATTTGTTACTCTATTTATAAGCATGTTGTTTTAGCACTGCCATCATCAACTTTAATATATGTTTCTAGAAACTTTTTACTGTACAAATATTACATTTTCCCTATGAGACTTGTTATCTTTGAATTTTGTGAGATCAGGCTAATGGACTGCTGCTTCAGTAAGAACAGATCCATTTACATGGTGTTTGAATTTCTATACACACAATAGTTTATTAAGATTTTAACAACTTTTGCATATTTTTTTGCAAATAGTTAAAGTTCCATCTATGGTAACCTGCACTAGAAAGCTATTCCATTTATGCTACAGCATATTATTCTGATTACTTTTAAGATTTATCACACTTTTATGTTTCCCATGATGTTGCACCAAAAAGTTAGTCCTCAGATTTCCACAGTTAATATCGGTAGCTGGTTTACTATTTCTTCATTGTCACTGACTCCCATCAGAGGCCCCTTCTCCCTTGCTCTTCCCAACCAAGTACTTTATCACCTTGCTAAAGAGCTATAATCATGCTTCTTGAAGATTCTAATACTGATTGTGTTTCCATATTTGCTATCCAACCTCCACTCGTGGTGCCAGTCTGGTATCCTACAGTGGCTCCAGCTACCTGCCTAATTCTTGTGTCTATCCAGTTCAATGTGTAGCAATTCCTGTGCCCTGCCAGTTTTGTGATTCCAGTTTGGCTGATCTAGACCCTGCTAGAAATTACTTCCAGAGCTACAGTTACAATGGATGGGCTGCAGTAGGTGTGGCGATCTGTGAGCAACCTCATAGTAAAGCCCATGTTCTCTTCAGAAATATTTTTTGCCTCCCATAAACTAAGGGGGTTATTCACTAAGGTGTGAATTTGACTGTCGAATTCTTAAATAACGGAATCCCATAGCAAATCAGCAACAATTTTCCCATAATAAAGTCGCGACTGCAACAATATTCTCATTATAAAGAAGCGACTGTGACAGTAGCAGCCTATTGTGACTGTCTTTATCTGGCAAATTCATACCTATATGCAACAATTTGGACTTTAGCGAATAACCCCCCTAAGTCTCAAATGTTTGGGTGCATTACCTACTAAATAAATAATTAATACAATCACTGATAATCTCAAGTTACCCAGGAATATACATATTCCAGATGCTTTTCATTTTTTTCATTTAAAGGGCGAAATTTACTAAGGGAAAAACGATCGCCCGAAGTTAATTTCTGTTCACACGTGCGGTATTTTTACTGCACGTGCGGAATTCTGATAGATTTGTGATCGTGCGATCGCAAATCGATCCCAATTCCGATCGTGCGATCGCAAAACGATCGCAATTCCGATCGTGCAATCGCAAATCGATCAGAATTCCACACGTGCGGCACAAATTGCAATCGGGCGGAAAAAATCCGCCCTTAGTAAATTTCGCCCAAAATCTCTTTTCCCTTATAAGTCTTCTTATACCATTACAGACATCAGATCTATCAAGGAAGGCATCCAGGCCCCTTTTGAACTCTTTTATTGAAGCAACTTTCTCAGTAGAGAGTTCCATGGCCTCACAGATTCTACAGTAAAGAACCCTCTTCTATGTCGGTCAGAAACTTCTTTCCAGTAGATGTTGAAGTTCCTCACCTCCCCCCCCCCTTATTATTCTTGCAGTGTCACAAGCATCATCAAGTGTCACTTATCACTTCTCTTACCGTCACTTAGAGTTGTATTCTGCCTGTCCCGACCTGCCCTAATCACAAGCCTGCTCCACTTGCAGCCTGACATCAACTGACTTTGGCAGTGAGAGATTTAAATATTGAGTGTTGCAATTAGGCATTTACTTTGAAATCTGATAAATGTAAAATAAATGTTCTTAATTAAACATTGGTAGGCAAAAAGCATGAAGGCTTACAATACAGATCTTTAGGAAACCTACTTATACTAATCAATTACTAGCGCAAGTAGTTGCCATCCAAAGCACTGTAGAAGGTATTTATCAGATGTCTATAAGAAAAAAGCACATACAAAGTTATTGCTCAACAGATGCATTGTTTCTTGAAATGAATTAGGATTGAAAGGACAGGCTGCAATCTACAGGTTACCCTGTCTGCTCAATTAATTAGGCATTTTTGACTCTCCATGCTCCTTTTTTGAGTGTGTTGAGATCACAAATTGTAGTGAAAGGCAGAAAATACTTTTAGTACTTAATTTGGGGGGAAATGTATCAAACGGCATTAATGTAAAAAATGGATGAAAAATACTTTACATCCATTTATTAGCAATTTGCATTCATTTATTGGCAAATTATCATTCACTTTTCATCCATTTTGTCCCAGCTGCACCTGTCTTTTTATTTTTGCATAAATCAGTGTTTAAAGACCAGGCGCAACTGATGTATAAAGCTTAGAACACTTTTCAAACCTTTTATAAGCAGTAATATTAACCCCTGCCTGAACCCTGGCATTAGAGAAGCAGTTATGCATTTGTGTAAACCATGTTATCAATTCCCATTTTGTGTCCTGTTTTTACACTAATGACTGGTTTGTGTAAAAAATGTTAACAATATGTTAGCAATTCCTATTTGTGTCCAAATGTTAGAAAAAGATTAGCAATTACCATTTGTGTATGGATATTGCTACATTTTGCTAACAGTTGTACAAAAAACAATAATCAGTGTAAAAAAGGATGCAAATCCTTGCAAAAATTGTTTTGCAAAAATCCAAGTTATTATTAGGCGCACTGTTAGATGGTAAATAGCTGTTACTTTTTAGTGCCTATTTTTACCATTGTGATAATGCCACTTATAATAATTTGCCTTTATTATATAATGATGAGAGTTTGAGGAAGATTCTTTGTGATAGTTTTTCTCTAATCTCTCACCTTCAGAGTTCAAGATACATCCTAATTCCTCTTCAACAAAATTCATTTACAAATGTGGTGGTCATCAATACAAAGGCTGCACTTACACAAGTTTGGCTACTAGATTGAATTATATTTTGCAATACATCAATTGTAACTCCAAGTATGTCATTTATTTGCTAACATTTGAAATGGGTAAATTACAGTATGTAGGGAAGACCAAACATGCTTTAAAAGAGAAAATTAGAGAACCTGTAAATGATTAAATTATAGAAGAACACAGTGAAAAGACAGGTGTACTCTGGCTGTTGCACATTATCTGAAGTAACTGGAATGTAAATAAGGCCTGTCAGTAGAATGTATAAGTTCGGAGGAAAAAATGGTCAGGGCTGGTTTATAAAGCTTTACTTTATTGATATATGAAAACTGGCTTAAACATTTCTCCTCAATACTAAAATTAGATCACAGTTTTTATAATTATCAGTGTTTAAATTCACCACAATACAAAACTTTATAATCAAGGATGACCATAAAATCAAACATTTGTTGAAAAATAAGTTTAGTATAAGGATAACCCCCATTACTAATGTATGAAATAATATATATAATATATGGGTTCCATAGCAAATTCTTAACATATCAGTAGATAGGAAGAAGCTGGTAATTCTGTTCTATTTATTCCTCCCAACACTGATATTTCTGAATTTATACTTCTGTCACCTGCCTGAATTCTTATGTCCTAAAGAAAGATCTTATTTATGCATTCCAGCGGATTGAATGTAGGTAAGATGGTAAGAGTTACTACTGTAGATATATTACAAATCTACTATAAATAATATAAAGAACACAGTAAGACAGTAGACTTCACAGATAACTCTGATCTATTTGTCCATCTTTATTTCTGTTACAGGACAACACTTTTTCTTGCAAGTCCTTTACAGAATATTTTTTATTCTAGCAGCAATTCTTCTACAGTATCTATCCTGATATACGTCTGTAAAGGAATTCCTTAGCCAACCTCTCCTAATTAGTCATGATTTAGTTAGTTGTGATTTTCTCTATCAGTGACCATTTTCATCTATAAATCCCTTCCTTATCCTTCCTGTCATTGGATTACAGAAGTTCTGATTACCTTAAAATGATCACTGTAAATGAGAAACTACTGTGTGGTATCTATAGTTCCTAATGGATTTGTGCCAGCTGAGGTAGAGGTTTGGCAGCTTAAGTGTCAATAGGGTATAAATAAGGGATGGTGCTCATAGGTTAGAGATAGACTCATTGTTCTAACTAGTGATACCAGTTATCAGTGTAAGAATCTCTCTGAATCCTATAGGATGTTATGCCACTTTTCGAGTCCTCCCCTGCTAGGTGTTCACCATTGTGCTCAATATTATAATGAAGTAATAATGCAGTTGTTAGCATTACCTGTAAAATTATTTAAAGCTATTTACACAGGTTTTATTGTGTCTTATGAAAACACATATATATTTTTTCATCCATGGTGCCATATTTTTCATATGTCCACTCTCTGCAGTTAGTAAGATGGAGCCAGCCTGGGTGATATTTGTTAATGTACACTAAACCTTAGAAAATACTCCTTAGAAGACAATTCAATGCTGGTTGGAACATGGAAGATATAGAATCACCCATACAATGCTTTTTACACACACCTTTTCCTAAAACAATGAAGTAAATATACTTTTTGATACTAAACTATATACTAAAATATATTTCTTAAGTATACTGAACATTCATTCAGTACCAAAAAAAGGCAATATTGCCACTTAGATAAAGGACAACTATTTTAAACTGACAAATTTAAATTTTATCTTGAAAGAAAACTCACTATATTTCTTTTTTCCTATTCTTTTGTGTGACAACTTCATAAATATGCTGAAGACTGTCAGCACATACAAGTCAAGTTGCAGTATGTGTTAAATTAATGTTTTTCACAAATAGATTTTCTCTTTTTTTTATATTACTACAAATTTTACATATATTTGCATTATCCTTATAACACATTATCAAATTTCTTGTTACAGAGAGTACAGAGAGATGAATGCCAAACATCAGCTTATACAGTATATTATACCAGAATGGAAGAAATTAATAACCTTATAGATTTATTCATCATATTCATACAGCCAAAAGGAAATATAATTTTATTGTTATCTAGGGATGAGCGATGATACCAATAATCGTTATCGGATTGATAGTCGATTTTTGAAATAATCGAGTCGATTATCGTCATCCGATAACAATTATCACAACGATAATCTGCGTCCTCTCCCTCTCCCAAAAGCACACACCCCATGCCACCAGCGGGCCCACGATCCTCTCCTACCTTTGCCCTGTGACATGCAACCGCACCACCACTTCCTTCTGTGCCAGTAAGGAGGGGATCCTGCAGTGTGTGAATGACGAGAAGGAGGGGCAGTGTTTGACTGACGGGAAGGAGGGGCGGTGTGTGAATGACGGAGAGAAGGGTCGGTGTGTGTGTGTGTGAGAGGGGAGCCCGGGACACGGACAGTGTGTAAGCAGGTCCGACACCCCTTCCAAGTGTAGCTGGATATGGAGGGAGGGGTGCCGGTGCCCACACACGCTAACACAGGCACTCAAGGGGACTACACACACGTCTCTTCAGAGACTACAACTCCCAGTGTCCTTTGCTTGCT
>WMED01009667.1:0-16180 GCA_019650415.1 Pipa parva | reverse complement strand
ATTTCATGATTGCACTATTTCAAATTATTCTAATTCGTTGACCAGCACTTGTAAACCTATGGTTGGTATATGTGACTACTCTGACATTTCTAGTTCACAGACTAGGATGTTTAATACTGCTGCACAAGTTATAATTAAATATCAGATCTGATATCAGGCACCAAAGCCTTTTCCAGTTTCCCTAAGCATGCTGAAGAGTTGTGCTTTGGTCCAATCTCTATGTACAGATTCCTGTCTAACTTTTGTCTCTCTTTCATCTTTGTACCTAAGCCTGTTCTGACTCTGTTTCCCCAGTCCACAAACTCGGTTCCAAACCTATTATATTTCCTGTTTCCTGCACAGTAGAGTTTATGTATGTCAGATTAGGGTTTGGACCCTGGTACCTCCTACAGGGAATGTCTAGGGTTTCAGATTGGCATCAGGCACACTGGATACAACTGGACTCTCTTGCACCATTATTGGATCTATTTGGATCCATTGTTATGGTAAAGATTATTAAACATCATACAGTAAATAAAAACTAGCTGGTTGCACAAGAGGACACCATGTAGACTGAGAGGCCCCTGTAAAACAAAATTAATCTAATTAAAAGAAGAGAAGGGGGATATAATTTAATTGTAAAATAAATGCATTTGGACATACCGCATGGTGGCTTTAACACGTTTAGTACATATCTGTAAAAAATAATAATAATAAAAACAATAGGAAAACTATTACAATTCTGAACATCAACCATGTTTACCTTTTAGCTTTTTTTAAATAAAAACCAAGAGGGGATAAAACTGTTTTCATGTTTACTCAGCCCAAATCCATCTGCTTTGTAGACAAGACACTAATCTAGCAAACAATGATTTTCAGGGACTGTTGTTATCTTAATGACTGTCAGTGGGGCTAGACATAGCCAGCCATGACTACAGAACTGTCATGGTAAATATAAACTTTCAGTCAGTGCCATAAAGTCCTGTTAGGATGACTCTCAAACTTCTTCAGGGAGGGGACATGTTGAAGATCTACTTTTCTTCTTTTTTATGGATTTTATCAATTTATAGATTTTTTTTTACATTGTTCTCTTGGAATAGAATGGAACCAGTGGGACTCATATTTGTTCAAGAGAAAACAAAACAATATCAGATATTGAGCATAATTTGAAGATCTTGCAACATATTACCAATTCAGCAACAAAACTGAGTGCTGTGTTTTTTTTTCTGGGTGGAATTTTAGAAGAGGGAATACAATTACTGCATGGAATATTTTATGGAGCTAATAAATAACAGTCGGCTTTGTAATTATCTGATAAGTAAAGAAGCAAGAGATCAGACCTCTATAAAGTCTCCACATTCATATTCTATAAGTGTATGCCATCCCTAGAAATATTATCTAGTAAAAATGATGAAAGGGGCAATATACACCTATGTTCAACATAAGCCTAATAAATGAGGCTTATGCAGAAATTATGTTCTGAATAATGCTTTCATAAAAAAATAAATAGCTTTTGTTATATTTTATGAAACTGCATGAACTCTTTATGCGCTAATTCCTATTTCTGGACTGATGAAATAGAATGGGATAATTTAATAAGACTTTTTCTCCCAGTTAATTCATTCTGTATAATAAACTCCTTACTATGTCTTATGTGATATACAAAAGGCAAGCAACACTTTCCGTCTTTATAGGCAAAGCCATCGGAGAGTTGCATTTTGCAATTGACGAGTACCATTTTTTCAGTCATAATAAAAGCAGTGGAATTCTGGAAATAATTCAGTTTATCTGACTGTGATTTGTAGGACAGTGCCAATAAAACATTTTCTCTAAAGGCAGAGTCCTGATTTGTATTGCTTTATATTTTCTTATTAACTTGCTGTTAGTTGACAATTTTTATTTGTTATATAGACAAATGCCAAATCACTACCATTTTTTTTTCAATGCAGCTTTAGAAAATACATTTTTGCGGCTTTGGCTCTACAGCCCAACGTTATTTTTTAAAATAAAGATGCAGAATTCTCTTAAGAATTGGAAGTGTAGATTGTAGGGGGGGAGTTTATCAAATTTGCTGCATTAAATAACCTTTTATGTTCAGTGTATAAATGCACACGTGTTCAATATTTATAGGGGCATAAGGAGTATTTTCATATTTAGTGTTACTGCCCCTTTAATATAAGTTTTAAACAGGGATATATAGAAGAAATATAGTTTTCTAAGACTGAAGTCCAGGGCCAGCTTGAAGAACATGGTATTGATTATGGTGGTTACTTTGAAGGGATCAAGGAATTTAGAAGTGAACCATAGGAATTTGAAACCTAGAATCTTTCCCTGAGGAGCCATAGAGAATTTTCCTCCCAACTTGCAAGAAAAAGGTCAACAGTGCATTTATTTTATGTCTTTGTGGTCATAAGAAGCATGCATAAACTTGAGAAGCCATTTGACTGAAAGTTTGAATTGACAAATCAGACACAGGAACACTGAAGCCTTTTCTATTTGAAGAGGGAGCAGATTTTTGTATTTTTTAGATGCAGAAACAAAGTTGTTTGGAGCTATTAATGCCTTTTTGCCAAGGTTTACCCAGGCATCCTGATTGGAAGAACTATAGAACTATAATATTTCAGGAGCTGCTTGAGTGATTTTTTGAAAGTACCTTAGCTGTTATATTCATTAACCGGGATGATAAGAAATAACAATATTAAATCTAAGAATGATCACCCAGAAGACTAATGGATCTATCTTCCAATAGGTGATGCAGTCACCAACAGCTAAATTTATATTTAGTAATAATGTACATAATTTCTTCCCACTAGAACAGCGGTTCTCAACCTTTTTTGGCCATGACCCCTGGCTCTGACGTCACTGCGCATCGCATGATGACGTTTCGGCCGAACGTCATCATGTACGCGAGTCTCATGGTGACGTTTGTCCAAAACGTCATCACATATGCACATCACGTGGTTTTCAGCCGACGGCACACCGGAGGAACCTTTATAGGAAGGGTCCTGCGGGTGCTTCCGGGTGCCGCAGTGGTTCTCGACCCCTGTGGGTCGGTCGTGCGACCCCCAGGTTGAGAACCGCTGCACTGGAGAAAAAATTTCTATAAAAATTTAAGAAATACGGGAATACTGACAGTCTAAAGACTGAAAATATGGCAAGAACTTTCACTACTAAAGCATTGGCTTCACTGTCAAGACACATAAACAAATCTATAATGGTGTGATTGTAGGTATACAAAGTCTAACATGAGCTGAATCACACTTGGAAGACTGAGTGTCACTGTGGTATCCTAAGATACCAGAAAATCATCCTGAACAATGTTAAATCTCATATATAATCTGAGCCTATTTGGTTCCCAGTCTTTCAGACATTTAAATGGGCTCTTAAATAAGACATATAGGGCCCTAAACACCAAAATATTACATGCTAAAACAGGGTCTACAACCCATGGATCTCGAGCCAGATATGGCTCTTTTGATGGCCGTCTATGGCTCTTTGACTGTAACAAGCAGTGCTCACATGCAAGCACTGCTCGTTACAGTCTGACCACTAATTGCCAGAAAATGCTGTAGATTTAAAGCTCTCTCAGCGCTTCCAGGTGGCTAGCCAATCCAGAGCCGCTGACATCACTGTGTTTCTGGGTTGCTAGCCAATCCAGAGCCGCTGATGTCACCTATGTGACATCACATATGATGTCAGTGACTCCGGATTCAAAAGGGCTGAGCAGAGCTGCACGTATTTGGCTCTCTCGGCCAAAAAGGTTGCTGACCCCTGTGCTAGAAGCTAGAAATATATTTTAACATATGAAATCTTACTGTTATACTAAAAAGTTAATCTTTCATGCTAACATCGTAATTTCTACTCTACTTTCCTTTCTAAAGCTCTTGTACATGGTCACCAGTCCTATCTTACTCCTTCTCCCTAAATATGAGTAGCAACTCAAGTTTGTATATTTTGTTCAGACTTCAAGATCACATTTTATCCAGTAAATGATGTGAAAAAATACTATACACTGTTGAGCTGCATTGACCAGCATTTATATTGTTGACATAAAAGTGATATTTCAGCCTAAAAAACCTTGATGACTTTCTACCCTGAAGCAAGGGAGGAGAGTTCCAGCTTGCACACGGTTATACACCCTGACTGCTCATTTCAGAGAAGACGCTATGTTGAAAGGTGCTTCAGGCAGCAATTTATTATATAAGTTGCCAAGACTAAAGATAGGCAGAAACCCCATAAGTCAGCTTTAAATCTAAATCCTAGTGAAATAAATAAGTATATTGTGAGCAAACCATGTGAGAGCTAGTCTAATTTGCAGTATCTCAAAAAAGCACTCAAGTCCAAGAGAGTAAACAGAACATCCAGCCGAAGCCATTAATCACTGATGCACTTTTGAAGTGCATGTGTTCTTCACTTGTGCAGACCCGGAAGCAGGAGAAGGCACAAAGGAAGATGAACAAGAAATGGAGTAAACGTTGGAGCAGATACAGATGTTAAATACAGTAAACAGACCAAGATCATAAGTAGAACAATCAATCAAAATATGAGACTCCTCAAATGGCTGTGGCGAATGAGAACCAGCTAGGGCACTGATCCATCCACACAGAGTGAAGTTGGAAAAAGTAAACCAAAAGGCATTAAAGGCGAAATTTACAAAAAGTCGAAAATGATTTTTTTAGAACTTTTTTCACATTTTTCAGACATCTTTCACCTTACAATTGGGGGAAAATGGATGAAGAGGTTGAAAAGTATGTTTTTGACCTTTTTGCTTCCAAAAATGTTTCAAATGAAAAACGGGCAAAAACATACTTTTTGACCTTATAGCCCATTTTCGGGCAAAAAACTCAAAAAATAGTTTTTGACTTAAATTTCACCGTAGGAGTCATCAAAATTCATAAAGCAGTAGACATGCGAACCACCAATGCTTCAAAACCAGCTACAATTTGAGAACCTTTAGGCTAGGTTCACACAAGCGTATGATACACTCGTGTGAAGAAAAAAAAGAAAGAAAAATATGCCAAGTGTATTTTTCTATTGTGCTTACCAGCAACAGTGTGAATGCTCCCTCCGCGTTCACACCACTTCCTGTGTGTCGCATTTTGGGCGCGGCGTATATACACCGGCCAAAATGCGACACACAGCGTTCCGGACCTAACATATGCACATCATATGCTGGTGTGTCAAGAACTAGGTATCATCGGCTGTCATTGAGTCATATTTTTTTTTTTTTACATGAGCGTATGATGCACTGCGCATCATACGCTTGGGTGAACCTAGCCTTAATGTAATTGAAATTCAGTGCTAAACAGTGGTTCACAAACCAAAAGACTAGGGAAACATAGTAGGGTAGACACCTGCGGAGGTTTTTTAAACAGAAG
This sequence comes from Pipa parva, assembly GCA_019650415.1. Classification (NCBI taxonomy): domain Eukaryota; kingdom Metazoa; phylum Chordata; class Amphibia; order Anura; family Pipidae; genus Pipa; species Pipa parva. Next base: position 10,823 of record WMED01009667.1, on the reverse strand, counting down.
AGGTTGCATGATATTGTTGAGATGCTATAAGCTGATTTTTGAATGGACTCCAATCCAAGTATTGCTCAAAAAATGTGATTTGACTGAAAATACAGACTGAGCAGAGGAGGGAGTGGGGTAGCAAATATAGCCAAATCAACTAATTTTTTATGACTACAATCAGTGTCAGTTTTTTTCATTACTACCCAGAATGCAAGACACCAATTTAACTGATGGCAGGAGTTCCTTTTTAATACTGCCCATATATAGACATATATCTTACAGGCAGTAAACTGCTACTGCTCTTAATCTGTTTGGCAAACTCCACAGAAAGAGGTAGTGAACAGCATCACAACATCTGTCAGAAGACATTGGCAAAGTACAGAGAGCAGTGACAGCACTGCAGTTTTAATCAATCAGTGAGTATCTCCCCCTTCCCCCTTGAGAATCACCCCTTGACACAAAAAGCCTATAGTTCTCCTTTAAGAAATGATGCTGTTATGGAGCACAGATTATTGATGAGGTCTAATATTGAATTTTGTTACACCACTGCAACTTATAAAAATAGAGGAAACCATACTCCAAAGTGTGGAGAACAAATGAAATCACCAGTGACATATTTTCCTGAGATCTAATAACCCAATGTAACAGCTCAGCAGTTAGCAATCACTGGTATAGGAACGCTAGAATAATGAATTCCTACCTCTGATGAGTTACTATGGGTGGCTTAACCTCAAAAGACAATTGCCCCTGTTGCTGAATTCCCAAATGTTTATTAATATAGTGACAGACTTCCATTTCCCTTTTAATTCAGCCTGCATACTACATCATCGGTCCCTAACCTTTGCTGGATCGGAGACTGGTTTTTTGGCTCCCAGATCCATCAAAGGTTTGACAGACTGGTGGGAGGATGGGCAAAGCAATACGTGTTGCTGGAAATAGTTAACAGTTGCTTAATCATAATCACTATGATTAAGCGCCTATAGCGCAAAACGCATTAGGAGGTGCCACTCTTTGATTCTATATATTTTCTCCACTTGATGCTTGGATTTTAATATTCTTCAATAAACTTGCTGATTTTATATTGGGAGTGCCAGAGCAATCAATATACTATTTCCTTCGTTTGGGCATTATATTCTATGGCACCCAGCATTCTCTACATTGCTTTACTTGACTAATCTCCACTATCTTGTGGATTGAGCGATCCTTTTGTTTCTGAATACGTGTTGCTGGCCACATGATGGTGCGTGCGTCCCTATCATGCGGCCCTGTGCCAAGGGCCCCGCAGACCATAAAATAACACAAATAATTTCCAAACTTTTAGAAAAAAAAGAAGTCTCGTTATCGTGTCTTTAAACAATGATGGGGAAGGGGAAAACAATATTTAATTTTGTTTTCTAATCCTACCACCGCCATGGATAGATACAAGTCTGAAGATTGCACTGAATGAATGTGTTAAAGGTATTCTTTCTGTCCCTCAGTTCAAAAATGTTTGTGAATGCACCTGCGCCCATAAAATATCAGCATGGTCACTGGCTTTAATCCTACAAAGTGAACTGCTGCCATAACACTGAATACATCAAACAAACAATACATTTTCCTCAGAGATACATTGCTAAAAGGACACCAACAAAGTGTTCTCTTTAGAATTCAGATAAGCATACATTCCTGTTTTCAGATAAATACACTGGGCATTTACAATAGTGTACTTTCCAACAAAACACAAATTGAAAAGGTTGTTCAAATGCTGAAATACAAAAATTCAATTTTTCAATTATATAGGGTGATTCACATGCATCTACATTAGCTGTGTGTCTGTTTTATTGAACTGGTTGCTGATCTGGTTGTCAGTCTTGCAATCCATAGTTACAATAATCCTATCTTGATTTGAAGAAAACAAGTATTTAAGTATTTTGCACATTGCATGCCTTCCCTAGGCAACTATAAGTATAGGATTTATTCATAAATAGACACTGATTGCCTTTATTTCCACATTGCCGAAGAAAGATATATGTGCATGCATATTTGTGTGTTTAAGGCCATTAAAACAATTCTCCATAATGAATAAGACTTAATAGTTTTATTTATTGTACGTAGTTTTTCCTGTTTTCAGGGCACTTTCTGGAGTATACTGTAATCATGTAAAGTTGTACAGCAATGCTATGAAGTGATATATTGCCAATATTACACCTTGAACAAGAAGCCAAGTTTTAGGGAAAAGGTCAGTTTGGAAAAGGGGTTACATTTTGTGTAGATGGACATAGTGTAATGTTTTAATTATAAGGTATCAAAACCCAGGCCTATTGGACCTCATTTTAGGTGAAATATCCTTGGTAAATCAAAGCTGAAGGTGTAATTGAGGAAAGCCCGAAGAATTATGGGCTTTCTATAGTTGAAGGAGAGAAAAACTGTACAATCTGGAGGCATCAGGGCTCATTAGGCATCTAAAGGTGTGTTTTCCTATAGGTAAGCCTCTGATAATAGCCATAAGCTAAGGGAAATGACTTTAACAGTTATCCGCAAAAAAAAAAAAGTTATACACCTTCAATCAAAAGTTCAGAATGTAAGATATTCTTCTAGTATGCCAAGAAGGAGAGAGGATGCGACCTCCATGTGTGAAAAATGAAAACATACCATCTATTCCATTATTTAAAAGCACATATTGAAGAACAAATCACAAACCAGCACTAAAGTGTAGCCTTTAATAATAGCTTTATATTTAAATGCTGATTATATTAATGTTTTATATTGAAACAGTTATTTACAAGTTGTGTTAGAAACATATAAGATCATAAGTCAATATAATCCTTGCAGATGTAGCCTTAGTTTCTGATGACAAGGGAAATAAATGTAACATAATTTAATGAAAATTTGTTTTTACAATTTATTTTATTACAGATGTGGGTGGGTATTTTGAGGAAGGAACGTGGCTGAGGTACAACTTCCATGCAGCATCCACAGCTGCAGTCGTCAGCACAAAAGACTTGGTAAATGTCCCTCAGAGTTCTGCTTCAGACATCGGTTTAGCTAAAGAAGAGTTGCTGTTCAGTTTCAGCACTACTAAGTCTCCAAGCCTTCTTGTCTATGTCAGCTCCTATTCCCAAGACTATCTAGCTGTTGTTCTCAAGGCTTCTGGTAAGAGAGAGAAATCAGTCAGTTATGAAATGTGCACTACTTTAATGTTATGAATTCTTGGCTTTGCAGTAAGGTATGTTGAAACAAATATGACAATGTATTAAGAGTTCAAAGCCTGACCAGGCCTAGTAATCAACATAGACCAATTAGACTGCATTGAAGTACCATCATTCTGTTATATTGTGTTTATTCATTTTTTTCTGTAGCACTGATATATTAGGCAGCGCTTTACAGGAGCTTACAATCTAGTTTCCCTATTCAGTCGCACACACATAGACACAGATGTATGTTTTTGGATTGTGGAAGGAAACCAGAGTGCCCAGGAAAATCCAGCCAAGTGCGGGGAGAACATACAAACTCTATGCAGATGAAGTTCAAGGGGGAATTGAATCCAGAACTCAGCGCTGCAAGGCAGCAGTGCTAACCACTGAGCCACCGTACTGCCCCATGTAAAATGCCAATTTGTGATTGTTTAATTAATAGTTGATATATATAAATACATTGATATTTACTAATGTTGAAATAGTCGAATAGAGAGGGAAAATTTGAACATTAAATAATAGATATTGCTCAAGCTCTATTCAATAAACTTTCTCCTGCTCACCTAAGTTAAAATTTATTGCGCAAAATGGTTTGCTTCATTAAACCTGGCGAAAGTCATTCAGCACTACGCTAAACTGCAGCTTTAACATTAAAAACCCGATCTAACACCTTAAAAGCTGCAAACTGTTACTAAACTAACACAACTACACAAAAAAGCAACAAAGTATCCCAAAACAAACACTAACTTCAACAATGTATACTAAACAACCATAACTAACTAAAAAATACCCTAAGCTAAATTTAAATTACTATTGCATGCCCGTTTGTGTTCGCCTGCACCTTTCTGCCCCATTCTTTCCCTCCTGTGCCTCTTGTCATATAACCTAATCCCAATACCCACTCTCCCAACTTCTTCCCTTCCCTTTTCCTGCTCTCTCTTTATTGCATGCTCTATATCTAACAAATGCAGTTAAAATCACGATCTGTTCACCTGTTAGCACTAACAGAGACCTGGCTCTCCTCTGATGACGCTGCTACTGAGGCTTTGTTAACTCATAGAGTCCTCTCTTTCTTCCACACTCCATGCTCTGTTGGTTGTGGTGGTGGAATTGGACTCCTTCTTGCCTCCAGCTGTAGCTTCAAATGTATCTCTACCCCTGACTGCTTTGTTTTCACTTCCTTTGAGGTTCCTGCTGTTCAACTTATCTATCTCCTACCTTTACGTGTTTCTGTTATATACAGGCCACCCTCTGCTTCCCCACCTACCACCTTTCTATCAGACTTTGAATCCTGGCTTCTCTCTCTAATGATAGTCCCACACTTATTATGGGGAACTTTAGCTGTCTTATTGATGACCCTTCTCTCTATCTTCGCTTTTCCAATTTTCTCGAAATTCATTAAGGGCGAAACAATCGCCCGAAGTTAAATTCTGATTGCGCGGTCGGAAATCAACTGCAATTCCGATCGCGCGGTCGGAAATCGACCGCAATTCCGATCGCGCGGTCGGAAATCGATTGCAATTCCAATCGTGCGGTAAATTCCGCATTTAATAAATTTCGCCCCCTGAATTACAGGTTTTTTGCTCTCCTACCTTAACTCCTTTCTCATCCTATCCAAACAAATGTATTACAGAAGCCTCATAAATCAAAATAAATCAAATGCCCTTGTCTATTTTCCATTTTCAACACCAATCTTCGTCCCTTGCCTCTGACACGTAAACCCTCCTACATTCCTCACAAGATTTTGCTGACTTTTTTAGAAACAAAGTTGATAACATCCACAATCAGATTGTTATCCCAACTGACACCACAGAGATAATTCTATTTATATCTCCACCTGAGTTTCTGAATTCTTTTTCTCCTGCTACTCAATCTGAAATTTTCAACTTCTCTCTCTTCCTCCCATGTCACAACTTGCTCGCCCAACCCCATGCCGCCTTCTTTACTTAAGTACTGTGATTCTGCCCTTATGCCAGCCCTAACGAACCTGTTCAGCTCTTCCAGGTCCTCTGGAACTTTTCCTTCTTCTTTTAAACAGGCCTGTATTAAACCTTCCTTAAAAAAACTACACTGGACTCTTCATGCCTCTCTAACTACTGTCCTTTGTCTCTCTTGCCTTTAGCTTCTAGACTCCTAGAACATCTTGTCTGCACCCACCTACTGACTATATGCATGCCCACCATCTCTTGGGACCCTCTGCAGTCTGGTTTTCGGCCTTCTCCATTTTAGTTGATGGTGCGATCATCAAACCTGTAACTCTTTCTTTCTCTAAGCACATCTCTACCACTGCTAAAACCTGTTGATTTTTCCTTTGCAACATTGCCAAGATCTACCCCTTTCTCTCTCAGGCTTGAAAGACACCCTCTTACGGCTCCTCGTAAAAGAAAACAAACCTTTTACAGTATTCTCCTTTTGACATTTAACCCATCTATTGCCACCCAACATAGAATCTACAGTGGCGCCTCTCCTATCTTTAAGTGCCACCAGATTCAAAGTTGTGGCACTTTAAGGGCTAAAGCGCTCCACCAGCTGGCTCAACTGCCAGTGGAGTGCTTCTCTTACCTGCAGAGGGGTCCAGTGCAGCTGGAGAAAGCCAGCAGCGAGCACTTCTGTGACCGAATTGGTCACATGAAAGGACTCAAACCGGAGCACACGTAGTTTGTTCTGCCAGTTCCTGTTTTCTTCCAAAAATAAAAAGTCCCACACCCCACACTATCTTCACATGGCCCTGAATGGCCCCAATAGGGCCACAAGTAAAAATTTATAAAAAATTCCCCCTCCACTGCTACACATGCCCCCTTGACCCCTCTTTCCGGCCCTATGGCTGTAAATAAACCCCCCACTCTGGTCAATGATAGTCCTCTGGCTCCTGACTACCCCCTCTAGCCCCTAATAACCCCTACTGGCACCTGATTGCCCACCCCAGCCACTGATTGGTCCCTGAATTCCCCAAATAAAACATTTTATTTCTCCTACTAACCTCTGACTTCCACAAGGTGTAGATTACCCAGTGCAGGCCCTCATTGCCCTGTAGAGCCCCTTACTACCACCCAGAACCTCTGGTTGCTCCACACTGCCCCAAAAGGCCCCATACACACTCTGATTGCCCCTCAGAGCCACTAATTGTGTCATAGAGCCATCAGTTACCCTGCAGTGCCTCTGATTGCCCAGCGCAACCCCAGATTGCCACAGTGGTGTGGCAAACTGGAAAATTACCCATAGTCCCCAAGCCACCAGGCTGATCCCCAAAACAACAATTTTTTAGCACTGAAGTTATTGAATGCCGTGTTAATTAGTTTAACACAGCTGGCCAGACATTTCTCTGCTTTGATTTCTGCCCAGAACCTCACTTAGATGGGAATTCACAATTGTGCGAAGTGAGCTCTGAATCTTTCGGCTCACTTCGCACATGGTGTTATGCGCTCGCTGATGTCCTGCACGTGGACGTCAGCAAGCGCTTTAAAGGGATTCCAGTCTCGGCAAGACCAAAAGAGTCACCTCGCCTTTAAAGCGCTCGCTGATGTCCGCGTGCAGGACACCAGCGAGCACATAACACCGTGTGCGAAGTGAGCCGAAAGACTTGGAGCTCACTTCGCACAATCATGAATTCCCCCCTTTTAGTCTGAAACTAGCCATTTCCAACTATGTGATTTAGTCAATGAAAACTGATGATCACATTCAGTAACTTCTACTTGTTTTTTCTTCTCATAAAATAATATTTCATTCATGGAAGTACAATTTTACATGATATTTTAAATCTTCAGTTTTTTTACTCAGATGGAATGGGGAAATTTAATAAAGGTCATTCCCCATTTTTGACTAATGTTGCTGTTTTTTGCCAATTTTTGATGCTGTATTTCTATTCACTACTCTCTTTGAAACCACAGATTTATAAAGGATCTGCACACTTTGCAGTGTTTTCAATGCGATTCCCCTTCTAGTACCAACATCAATAGATGCTATTTTGCGACACAAAAAAATCTTCCCGATGTGAAAAAAAATGACCAAACCTACTCCATAGGGTATAATGGGTTTTCACAAGCCTAAAATACAAGAAAATGGAATGGAATTGGCTTTATAAAATATTTCACCTTTTTCTTTACCAGGTCAAAATTCTTTTCCCCCAATGTGTGCTTTATCACAAACATTCTCAGCAGGAATTAATAATCTATTGCTTGCATCAAATTCTGATATATTATTCATTCATTGTTTTTGTTGTTTCCTACAACTATAAATTCATCTTTCTAAAACAGTCGTTACCAAATTATAGTTTAACATTTCCATTCTTTTTTGTCAGGCATCCTTCAAATTTGGTACAATTTGGGTGGTACTAAAGAACCATACAATGTGAATATTAATGACCATAAAAATATGGCAAATGGTCAGCCTCACAGTGTCAATATCACAAGGATTGGCAAAAATATAATCTTTCAGGTAAGGAACATGTAAATAACTCACTTTTAAGAATATTTTTACTTTTTTTTTCTATGTAGTAGGGACGGAATTTAAGACCTAATAAATAAACCTCATCCTAAGCTTCTAGCCTTTTGTTACCAAGCTGTACTTCATGGACACCCCAGGACATAAACACTCTTGCATACACACCAGGTAAGATGATGGTAGAATAGCACCAAGCAGATAGAATGGGTATGTATACCTCCACAAACCAACACACCCTAGTAAATTAAGGGGGGAATTCACGATAGTCCAAAGTGAGGTGCGGAGTGTTCGCCTCACTCCGGACTGACTGATCTGCGCTCGCTGATGTCCTGCATGCGGACATCAGCGAGCGCATTAAAGGGATTCCAGTCTCGGCGAGAGCAAAAGAGTTGCCTCGCTGAGACTGGAATCCCTTTAATACGCTCACTGATGTCCACATGCAGGACATCAGCGAGCGCAAATCGGTCAGTCCGAAGTGAGGCGAACACTCCACACCTCACTTTGGACTATCCTGAATTCCCCTCCAAATCTTTGTCGGCTCTATTTGCTGTGGATTCAGCAGCTGCATTTTTATCTTCTTTTTTTCATGAAACCAGTGAGTTTTATAAAGCCTAGCGTCCACAAATCTGAGTGCACGAGAACAAGCCTGGTATGCCTAAATAGCTGAAGGTGTGTAGTTTTAGAGAATTTATACTTTGTAGAGGGTATTCCTGAGGTAAAGGGTTCTTTTTCATAAAAATCTGCATGGTGGGAACTTAGGATGAGGGACTCAATTTCAGTTGAAATTATCTTTGTGCACTTCCTTCGCTTTAGAGTGTTTGACAACTGTACCTTTCCACACACCTATACTTATGGGTTATTGTTCCATTCAGAAGACATTGCTCTTCTAATTTACCTTGGTGTTTGGTGTTTCTGTTTAGGTATAAGAAAGAAATACTGTGTTGAACTCCTATTTTTATAATTTTATTTTAACATTTTTAGGAAACTGAAAAAAATAGTAACTTTCATGGGGGCTTGTGTACTCAAATCTGTACCCACAGTCACAATCCTGATACACCTAGATAGCTGAAGGTGTGTACTTTTAGTTACTATATACTTTGTGGGGGATATTCACAAGGTAAAGCATTGTTTTCTCTGAAAAACTGCAAGGTGTGCATACTAGCTTGATTTTTTTACCAAAATATTGTAATGCACTCATTTCAATTTGGGGTTTCTCCTGGGCAGGAAAGGGTGTCTACTGTTACATGCCTGGTATTGTTGTAATCAGGAGGAATGGGAATTTTAGAACCAATATAGGTTTTTTTAAAAAAAACATATTTTATCTGCTAAAATAAAGCAACAGTTTAAGACAAGATTATATATATTTTTTTTTTTTTTTACATATTTCACCGTAAATAATGAGCAAAGAAAAACATGACAAACAAGACATTGCATGTTAAAGCCCAGAATCTTCTGAAAACAATAATATATAATTTTCCTGGAAATTACATTGTTTTCCCTGCACAAATCTTAGTAAAACACATACAGCGCAAAATTCTTAAAACTTGCTTGACAACATGTGGTGAAACAAAAACAAAAATTCAGTCGGCACTGAAAGGGTTAAACTCCTCATCTCTCAAATGTAATGTCCCTTTAAAACAGAAACTATTCCTAGACTAAGATCCTCATTGAATAAAGTTTGAATAGTCACGTAGAGCTATGAATTTGCATCTATTCTCTACTTCCCCATGTTTGCTTATTGAGCAGTCTGCAAAGTGGTGAATACACAACCAATTCAGGCATCTACAATACTCTTGAACTTACAGAGCTCTTCACATCACTTTGCATGTGCATGCACAGGTACTTCTACTAGAGACAAAGCGGAGTTTGTCTTCGCCACTTCAGACTGGCAAATTGGGGGGTTGATGGCAGGATCTCCAGTGCTGCATAAGGCATTCATTCAAAAGTGACATTGGCAACTGAGATTAGTGACAACATGACGTAGGGACAAGGTGACATAGAAATAGATAAAATATTCTATATTATTATAGAATAAAGTTAGTGAGATATGATGAGATTGACATCACTGTCCTTCACTTGTCGAATTTGCTTCACTTTGAAAGACTTCTTATCCTACGTCTATCCGACTGACTACACCACAGTACGCATCCAACAGCGATTGCCACTGTCTGCCTGTTCGGCAAGTGTATTCTCCACTTCGTCAGTCCTGAGAAGTGAATTTACAACTATTTTGGCAATGCGACTTGAATTATAGCGAATTTGACAAGTGAATTCAGACTTTAGTCAATGAGGCTCTAAGTCTAAATATACTTTTTGAGAAGAACTTGTGTATGACATGTTGGTAGATCTCATAGAGCTAAACTATACAGAGGCTTGGGTCAAAAGTTTGAAAGAAGTATGTGTTTAATGTTCATATTCAGAAATTTACTGTATTATGGAACATGGAAACTATTTTATTTAGACTTCCCGTCGTGCAATTTGATTTATTCATGGGATGCAACTGAACTATCAAATTATCTTTTTAAATTAGCATAATTATATATACCTTAGAGAAGTTTGTGGGCAGACTCTTGAATATTTTAAAAGCATTCACTTTTAATAAGATAGAATCATCTAGCTGCTTAATTATAGCACATTAGTGTTGGATTAAACTTGTGCAAAGCTGCTCTGTTAGCACAGCACAAATCTAGTCTTTTTTAAAGCATAGACTTGCAAGATCTTACAATTACTTGAATTCTATATGCAGTGGCAGAAAAATATAAACAGTTGTTGGATAGCAGATAATAATAACTCATAGCCATGCAGACCATACTGTGTCATGGGGTCATATATACAAACCGGATTCCAAAAAAGTTGGGACACTAAACAAATTGTGAATAAAAACTGAATGCAATGATGTAGAGATGGTAAATGTCAATATTTTATTAGTAATAGAACATAGATGACAGATCAAAAGTTTAATCTGATTAAATGTAATATTTTAAAGGAAAAATATATTGATTCAAAATTTCACAGTGTCAACAAATACCAAAAAAGTTGGGACAAGTAGCAATAAATGGCTGGAAAAAGGATATTGAGCATATTACGAACAGCTGGAAGACCAATTAACACTAATTAGGTCAATTGACAACATGATTGGGTACAAAAAGAGCTTCTCAGAGTGTCAGTGTGTCTCTCTGAAGCCAAGATGGTAAGAGGATCACCAATTCCACCATTGTTGCGCAGAAA